>OY294070.1:75516967-75763886 GCA_958510875.1 Endomychus coccineus
CATCGCTAGATTTCAATAGCTGTAATAATAATAATAATAATAATAACAATTGGTTCTGTTCGCGCCATAAGAAGTCGTTCAAAGTTATTGAGAAAATATTTTCAACGTTGTTGTTATATCGAATATATTATCCCCAGCAATGGCCGGAGATGGTTGTTACCAAAATGTAGGAGCGAAGATGGCCGAAGCTGATCGTTATCAGAATATCGGAGTGCCATCGATGCCGTCCGAATATGCCAATTTCGATGGCACACTAACGACGGGGAATCGAACGATTGCCGAGGTTGGTCCATATCAGAATGTCGGAGTGCTACCAGTGTCGCTTGCTGCTCGTTTAAACTCTACACCGAAAACAAATCGAATCGATACAAAGTCAGCAGGCGATGTCGTTACTGTCGCTAGTTATATGCTCATGAATAGCAGGTCGGCATTAGGAGAGATCCCTGGTAAGGACGAAAAAGATCATATATACGAATGTATGGATGATATACCGCGAACGGGAGTATGTTCAAATACATCATCGCAAGAAAGAAAACATCTATTGTCCAGTATTAGCAGTGATTCGGAACATCGTTCGGTAACTATTGAAAATGACGATAATTTCGTCAAATCGTCGCAGGTACAGTGTCGTTGTAATCGAGATAATGACCTCCCGTCGTCGTCGTCGTTTTCTTTTTCTTCGTTGTGGGGATCGAAGCAATCATCACCGTCGGATAATTTCGAACTAACGAAAAATATTCCCAATACGGCAGTACCGAGATACGAAAGGGGTCCTTTCATAGTTGGAAAACCTGTAGTGGTTAACAGATCGTTATCGTGTCGTGGTCGGTCCAGTATATTACTGATGATCGTAATAATCGGACTAATTTCGGCACTGTGTTCGTGGGTTTCCATATACTTCATATTGAAGTCTTCGGATTCTTCGGAGTCGTGCAAAAATCTATCTCGCTTGCACGATTATGAGTGGTCCTATATCACATTGCTCGTGTCGTCGGCATTTGTAGTCAATTTGACTGAAAAAATTGGCGGCTATGTGGAAGTCTTACACGATGGCCGCATAAGATTGAACGAAACGCGATTTCTATTCTATTACACGGTAATGACCAATATGGATTATTACAATTACGTCTCGTCCGAATGTTTTGAACGATATGTATTATCTGAATTCGACGACCGCGATATGTCTAACGAAAAAATCGAAATTGAATATTCTAGAAGAATGTGTAAGTTTGTGGATAGTCTCAAGAAAGATATTCTTGTTCATCGCGATTATGAAAATATTCAATATTATTTCGATCAGCATGTAAAATTTTCCGATCTCGTCGACATCGTTCAGTGCTACGTTAGAGCTGTCGAAAATTTGGTCCATCGAAAATATGTGCGTCGACGTAGTTTGAGCGAACGACTTGGTTTCGAAAAAATTGCTTTATATAATGTTATTATCCTTACTGTAGATTTTTTCGACAATATATGTGATTTATAGCTGATTTGTTTTTTTTTTTTTTCGTTGTCGTAAATGTTGTAACACATTCAGGGATTATAGTGTGATTTCTACGGATACCCGAGTTACAACATGCAAATAACATAAGATTATACACTTTAGCCAGCTACATACCCTAGCCGCGACTGGCGAGTTTCGCACCGTCTATTCTATAGAATAGACAGATTATACACATTAGCCGTGTCATATATATATATATATGTAGAATAGTTGATCTGTGGTAGGGCATCGAATCGCATTGTGTTCATCAATGATCTACTATCCTTTCAGAGGTTTATATTTACAAAAATATAAAAATCTAACAGGACCGAAGTGGTGTAATTGGTAAACACCCTGGACTAGAAATCCAGAAATGTGGGTTCGAATCCCGCCTATGGTTCAATCTTTTACGTTTATTCATCTTTATAATCCTATGTTAAATTATCTTCATAATTCAGAAAATTTAATTCTATATCTCTTAAGTTATATATATATATATATATATATGCTGTATTGGGTTGCCGGGATATACTCCGCGTTGTCATAGATTGGTTTCGATAGAAACCGTTGATATGACGACGTTTCGGCACAATCTCATGTGCCATCTTCAGGTCTTCTCTTCAGGGCTGCTGCTCTGCTGCGAGTTAACTTGAAACTGATCTTTTATCTATCCTTGTTACATCTGGATGATTTTGCCGATTTGATGCTTCTGATTGAGTTTGATGGTCTGTTGCTTTCGAGCGATTTTGTCGGTTCGTTGCGTTCGAGCGAGTTTGCCGGTCAGTCTAATTAGTCTGGTTGACTGTTCTCCTGGGTGGTTGAAGGGCTGGTTTCCAAGCAGTTGGTAACCTCTGTGTATCATCTCTTGTATTGAGATTTGAAGGTCGCTTCTCGATTTCGATAGCTTCTCTTATGATTTGTTTTCTTTTGTGCTCCAGGCTGGCTAGGACTCGGGTGTTGTCAAAATCGATTTCATGTGAAGTTTTTCTCACATGTTCGGCAAGTGATGATGTTGTTTCTTGCTTTGCGACTGCATTGCGGTGTTCTTCACGTCGAATGTTGATTCTTCTGTTAGTTTGTCCTATGTAGCTTCCTCCACAATCTTTCCATGGTATTTCGTGGACCCCTTGTGTTTCCAGATTTATTTTGGATTTAGCGTTAGGCACAGAAGAAAGCTAATCATAAGAGAAGCTATCGAAATCGAGAAGCGACCTTCAAATCTCAATACAAGAGATGATACACAGAGTTTACCAACTGCTTAGAAACCAGCCCTTCAACCACCCAGGAGAACAGTCTACCAGACTTATTCAACGGACCGGCAAACTCGCTCGAACGCAACGAACCGACAAAATCGGTCGAACGCAACAGACCATAAAACTCAATCAGACGCATCAAACCGGCAAAATAATCCAGATGTAACAAGGATAGATAAAAGACCAACAGGATCAACGGAGATCAGTTCCAAGTTAACTCGAAGCAGAGCAGCAGCCCTGAAGAGAAGACCTGAATATGGCACATGAGATTGTGCCGAAACGTCGTCATATCAACGGTTTCTACCAATCTACGACAACGCGGAGTATATCCCGGCAACCCAATACAGCATATAACGCCCGCGGAAACCTGAAGCAGAATATATATATATATATATATATATATATATATATATATATATATATATATATATATATGAAAACTTCTTATGGCGCGTTGAGCACTTTTGTGGGAGAGCATTTTCAGCCGTTCTCGCGACAGATGAGATTTTACACAGATATACTCCGCGTGTATTCTTATAATATATGTATACTATACGCGCTCTTTGCATGGGCATTCCTTCGTGCTCTCGCGACAGACGAGATTACATACCTATATGTATACTCAGAATGTATAGGTATGCGAGAGCGCTGCATGCTATACGCAGTCTTTGCATGGGCATTCGTTCGTGCCCTCGCGACAGACGAGATTGAGAGTTTTTTATATTTATTTTATAAATGAATATTAATTTTTGGGAAAGATAATACTAACTACTATTGATGCAGTATTCACAAGATATATAAATAGATTTAAATCAAAATTGTTCATTTCATACTTTAGTTACCATAGATCTATTGTTTCAGTTTTAGAATTTAATGAAAATCCTGATAATAATGATGAAAATGCTGATAATGATGATGTAAGAGTTGTTGAAATTATGGATGAGAATTGATAAATTTTGTATTTACTATTTACTAATATTTACTCATTTAAATAAAACCACTTCCTTCGAATATAGTTTCTATATTATTATACTTCATGTCTATTCAAAAAGTGCCCACATTGCTTTGATAAACTTGATTTTTTATGAACAATTTCTCATGTCGCGAGCGCACCTAAAAATGCTCACCCAAAAAAGTGCCCAACGCGCCATAAGTTCAAGTTTTCACTTCTGCCTGCACTCCCGGAGTGCGCTGACTTTTTTTTTACGATTATATCGAACATCGAATGATATGAGACCAGAATGGTACCTAATGTGTCGACAGGAGGATGGTTGGCGTGATGCCGACAGAAAATTACAAAATCGAGGAATGCGATTAATACGTAAATGGTCTAACATATCTCATGCTATCGATATTGGTAACGAAGTGAAACAGAATTTCCGCCGCGATTTGAAATGGTATGCAAGAGGAAATATTATTCATGCCGCAGAAGAAGAGGGGGGTGAACAATTGATTAGTGATATCAACATCGAGTCATTGATAGAATGTGTTATCAATCACAAAAATAAAGCTTATGAACTAGCAAATGATAATGTCAATATATTGATGTAAACATATTAAGTTCTTCTATTATTTCAAAAAAAAAAAAAAAATAAATAGATAAAATAAAACCGAGGTAACTATGAAATGCGCTTGTGTTAATGTTTATATCAATGTTTCATCATTCAAGTGTTCATCATCGTTCGTAAACTATGGTCCCTGAATTGAATTACTTACCATCACCGGTTTGAAGCAGTGAAGGTATCATCATATATCGGAATTATTGTTATCATTCCTTTTGTTTTATTAAAACACTTATATCTTCATACAATCATTCATTTACATGGTAAATAGCCTTCTTTACATATTTAACAAACATTTTCAACATTAGTACTGATAAAGTGTAACGGGTTGCGTTACGAGATAGTATAGAACTTGGTAATAAACAGATTAGATTTCTTTTCGGCTATCAAACTTGTCGTATAATTATTTAAAGACATCTGCCGGTCAATAACATCGACTATGGAAACTAGCATTCCTGATGTGTGATGTCGCTAAATATCGCGAAGCGGGAGGTAGATTAACGGAAGTCGAAGAGAATTCATTGTGGTGTTAACCTTTAATAGGGTAAGTCGAGATTTATATTTCATATTCTTCACATACATTCTCTTAATTTTTGCTTCCGAAATATGATGCACATCAGGCTACATATAATTTGATTTAGATTTGTTATTGAACGTCTGGATGTACAGTACCTGAATGTGATTATATTTCGGAGGAAGGTTTACTCGACTTATCCTGAGACACACAATCAGATTTGCATTTAGCATGATTCCAGGTATATCATTTCCATCATTACAGGGATTGTTGTAAGTCATTGTATGAAATTACTCTAACGAGACGTGGGCAGTTGATGCAGACAATATTTAATTTCCACCTTTTTACTTGACCCCGCAATTTGTGCACATGGTAGTTGCGCGATTTTGTAGATCGCCATTTTGTTATCCTAGTACAAGATACAGAGGGTGGTCTTATTAGACCAACGTGCAGTAAAGATTGATAAGGGTGAACACGAAACAAATAACCTAATCACTGCTTATTAGGTATACATATATTTATAACACTGTCACGCCGTTTGGGAGTTAATACAGTTTACATTATCAATCCACGTGTACAATTCATTTCAAGCAAACCAGAATTTTATGCTTACTAGCAAATTTCAACCTTTCAAATAATATTCTTTCAGATACAATTTTAATTATTATTCTTTCAGTCACATGTTAACTTTTTGCTAATTTTAAAAATCAATTGTAATCGTTTATTTCTTTCAGATTGAATTAAATTTTCGCCTAAGCTGATATCTCGTCAAGATATCCATTTTGTAATAGTGTTTTCACAATTTGGGAAAGATAACATTATCGGTTGTGGAATCACCTGGTTATTCCAACCGACGGTGTTGCTTGTCCTTCTGATCTCAAGTCAGGTACTGTTCGTTCTTTGAAATTACAGGGTTTGAACGTCTGAGGTTCCTCACCCCTTCACTCCAAGGCGGCTTAGTGACTTTCCTGACAGGACCGACTTCCAGTTCCTACGAGTTCCAAGGAGGGTAGCATTTTCTTGTTTGAATGACCATAATTTCATTCTCTGATTTTGTTGTTTATCCGAAGTTGTATCCCACTAATTTTTAAAGAATCATTCGAGTTCTACTGTAACTCCTCTTATTGGATATTTCGTTCTTTTCGGTTTAATAATTGATTTCGTTTTATAATTGTTTTCTTAAAATTCAATTTATAATACAATTTGATTTAATTTAATAATAGTTTTTCTACGAATTCAATATTATTTATATTTCCAATTGGTATTCTAAAATTTGTAATTTAAATTTCTTTATAATTCAAATTCTATGGAATATACGAATTGTTAAGTTTTACTTGTATTGGTTTTCTGAATTTCCATCGACTGTTAAACCATCTCGTAGTGCTTATATTCTTGACTGTGAATTCATTTAGTTTTATAGTTTTTTTTCAAGCAGTTGGCGCTTAAGCAATTTACCAGTCTTGAATCACAAGGCACGTTTCACTACGAGCCCTGAGATTGATTAATTTAAATTGAGCTAGTGGGGCCAATTAAAACCAACCCAAAGCGGGTCCGTTTCACTGGCGCCCAGCATAGATGGGCTGCCGTTTCACATCAGTTTCAAAAGAAGATGAAATTGCATACAAAATTGCGAAAATTTTAGAAATTTCTTCGTCTAGTGAGGATGATGTACGTGTGGATGGTGTTGATATTGTATTTTGTATGACATGTGGTAAGCATGATGATTGTTGGAGCATTTGCCATTCAGCCATATCTCCCTCACTCCGATCAAAGAATAAAAGTTTAAGTTTATAATGTATGGTGGTACGATTGTCTTGAGGAATGTTGAATGCGAATACCTCTAATTGATTATCGTTGATTTTTCGGAAATTCATCGGAATCCATTCGGTACGGTTACACCCCTCACCACCATCTGTTGCAACATCCTTCAGACAAATATAAATGCGCTCAACGTGTTGGGGAACGTTCGCGTATAGAATACCATTCAGAATTGTGGTCAGAAACACGAAATTTGTTTTTAACATCCCCACTCCCATCATTATCTTCACTTTTTACACTTTTAAATGTATTCAACAGTCTTATAACTTTTATTCAATCTTCGTAAAAATTCAAGTCTCTTCTTAGTTCATGAACTTTCTTTACAAATTTTCAAAGTCTACGTGTGTATTCTTCAAAAGATATATACATAATGACACATTTACAAACTTACTGGATATCTTTATCATAACCTCCAACTATTCACATTTACACATGGAGTTCTCAATATCAATGTGATGAATAATGAGTAGATATCATTATTATTATTCGCATTTCATTCCTCATCTGACCATCATAGTTCGTGAACGATGATGACGTCATCATCGTTCGTGAACTATGGTCGCCGGATTGAATCAGTTACTGTCATCGGTTCGAAGCAGTGACGTCATCATCGTTCGTAAACTATGGTCGCCGGATTGAAACAATGAATGCCTCCCGTGACGTCATCATCGTTCGTAAACTATGATCGCAGGATCTTTAATTCAATAAAATTAACATTCTGCATATCAAGACTTTTCATTTGATACCTATGAAGCTATGGTTGACATTCATAGATCCGCCATGACAGTTCGCGTGACAGATGCTTCATGGATCCACCACGTCACACCCTCCAAGACGCGACATAACACCTCGATGAAGACCTCACGTGACAGACACCATGACAACTCTTTCCACCACCATGTTGCTCTATGGTTTTGAGTTGGGTTAGCTCTATAACCTTCAGCTCTATGGTACGTGATAGCCACCATGACACCTTGTGACAGACACTCCGTCGAAGTGACAGACACCATATCTCACCGCGTGACAGATCATGTCATTTCAAAACCGTACGAGTCGCATGAGTCGGACGAGTCGAACTGGTGGCGACACCTCCATGAAGCAGTCTGTACCTTTATGCTGTGGCGTCAGACGTCTGCCCTGTGATAGCCGACTGTCATCTTGGATTCGCACGAGTCGGACCAGCCGAACTGGTGGCGCCACCTACACGAAGCAGCCTGTACTTTTAGCCCGCCATGACAGCTGTCACGTGGTGGTGACACCTACACGAAGCAGCCTGTACCTTTAGCACACCATGACAACTGTCACGTGGTGGTTGTTGCTTTTCAATCACCTACCCGGTGAATGGAAACGTTCAAAAAGGAACTGGGATTACTCGGGGAGAAAGAATAAGGCAAATAGGTTCAATACAAAGTTGTATAACAGCAAAACTTCACAATATATGTCGTAATATCAAAATTGTCACTTGACTTCTGTCATAATATAATATTCAACCAAAAACAAAAACTTATCCTTCAACTCATATAGAACAAAAACTGAATCAGGAAAATGCAATGAGTAGATTCCATATACAAGATGAATACAGTGAAATCTAACATACTCCCCCCTTGAGACATGAAAACAAATGACGTGACTCAACATCAATCAAAGGTCTAGTCTAACAGGTTTTTTTATTTTTCTGCCAAATCTTGAGATTGGGGTTTCTTGTTCCACTCTTGGTTTCTTTGACGAAGTCCCTGCTCTTCGTATATCCCCTGGATCTAGTTCTCCATTATCCATTTCAAGCAGGTAGAGCCTTTTTAAGGCCTCAATATCTGTCCTTGGGCAGTCTTCAATTTCGCCAATCTACAGTTTCCATCTCTGCCTAAAATCATTTCATTTACACGACCCAGTGGCCGATCGCTTCTTTTTTGGTTGTCATTGCCAATCAAAACAACGTCGCTGACTTTCAAAACATCATTTTTCAGCTTCTTTCTGGAAAACATCGATAGCTGACCCAAATATTCCCTTCGTAATCTCTTTCGTATATCTTCTTTCAGCTTCATTCTATATCTATAATGCCTTTTCAAATCAGTAGATCTCACAGCATCAAAGTCGGGTACACCAATTTCCTTTATTTCTTGAAGGAACATAGAAGGTGTTAGAGGGACTAAATCTTTAGGATCTTCAGACATATAGGTTATGGGTCTAGAATTTACCACTGCTTCACAGTCGCATATAACAGTTGATAACTCTTCTGAAGTGAGTGAAGTCTTTTTAAGTACTTTCCGGAGAATATCTTTCACTGTACGAATCAGGCTTTCCCACCATCCACCCCACCACGGTGCAGTTGGTGGAATGAATCTGAAGATGATTTTATGTATAGTTCCGTACTCAGAAATTTGATCCCAGTTGATATCAGAAAGTGAATTATCTGCACCAACAAAATTTTTGGCATTATCGCTATATATGATGTGAGGCCTTCCTCTCCGAGCAACAAATCTTCTGAAATATTGAAGAAATGCATCTGTGGATAGCGACGTCATTAAATCCAAATGAACAGCTCTGTAAACTGCGCATGTATACAAGGTTATCCAGACTTTTCCTCCTGTCCTGATATGCAAAGGACCTGCCAAATACACCCCTACAATTTCGAATACTGCTGCATCTCGTACCCTCGTCTCCGGAAGAGCTATAGGCGGCACTCCCATGTTTCTTGCCTGCAGTTTGCGACAGATAAAACATCTTGAAATTACCGATTTTATTGTTCGTCTTCCCTTGATGATCCAAAAGCGTTCCCTCAATATACCCAATAGACATTGAACTCCTGCATGCACATTTTTCAAATGCTCTTTAAAAATCAATCTTGACACAACTTCATGTTTGGATGGCAAGACATAAGGATAAGGGAACTCAAGGCAGTCATTCCTATCAGAAATTTTGGTACGGATTCTGATGAGGCCAGCTTCATCAATGAACGGACACAAGGAAGATAATCTGGAGTCATCAATACCTTGAAAGAATTCTTCTTGTATCATTTTGATGATGAAATTTTCAGAATCAACAATTTCTTGTACTGTCAGGACATCTCTAATTCTATCATCTTTCGTTTTGCAATTCTGAATGAACCGCTTTATCCAAGCAATCATTCTGATAATTTTGTCATAATCAGAGAAATAGTGATAATACCAGGTATAATCCTTCTTGGAACAAATTAGAGACGAAATTATACTTTTTCGTTTCTCTTCGTTGACAGATTTCTCGTCATAAATCAAAATTTGCTTGGGCCAATATGATTCCGCCTTCCACAACCAAGAAGGACCTTCCCACCATTTTCCTTCAACTAATTTCTTCGGTGAACATCCACGAGATGGAAGGTCTGCTGGGTTGATTTCTCCAGGAACGAAATACCAGTTTTCTTTATTGCTCATTTTTCGAATTTCGTTGACTCGATTCCATACAAATGGTTCCCATTGTTCTTCGTTCCTTATCCATGATAAAACAGTAGAAGAATCAGACCAATAACGAATAAGAATGTTAGGATCGAAACTTAGTAGGGGTGGGGACACTTTGGCCCGCCAGACAGAGAGCCTTATCAGATGTAGGCAACCAGTGATACACTCGTGCATGCGCGGTATGCCCAGATAGGTATCGGTAAGTACTGACCCTGTATTACCGGCCGGGTAGACGGTTAGGGTGTGGTCTCGCCTCTAACCTCTAGGTGTTACCGGGTAGACGGTTAGGGTGTGGTCTCTGACCGCTAGGGGCCCTTCTGCTATGGTTGTATGGTAGAGTCAATGGAGACCGAGTAGTGGTAATCAGCCTGTATATACAAGATCGTTCAAGGTAGACAGCAAGCAATATGTGAGGTTAGGGAGAACTTCAATGTAAAGCAGCACATAGGTATATTTGTGTGGCTGGTTAGATACGAGTGTAAATAGTTGAGATGTTTCAGTCTTGAATATTTATGGAAATAAACTACACTCTTAAAATGATTCAATTTATCATTCTATAGTAACAATCACGGTTAAACGGATAAATCATATCTGTTTTGAAACACGTCGCTAACGTATTAAGATTACAGCGATGTGCGTTAGAAGCCGCAAATATTTTGATAACCAACACTTGTTAATATTTACCAGGCTCGGACTGGCTCTAGACATTTGTTTCTCCATCGAGCACGCTTCAAAAATTCCACGAATGTAGATATATAAGAGTTTCAGGTAGGGAAGGCATTATGTTAGATATATATAAGAGTTTCAGATAGGTAAGGCATTATGTGTGAAGTTGTCGATAGAGCAACATGTTATTATTCATTCTATGCTTCGTCGGAGTCCAGGCGAACGAATATCTAGTAAAATATGGATATATGACGGAAAATTCCAACGGATTGAGTGAAACAGAGGATGCATTGAGAGTGTTTCAAGAATTCTATAGACTGCCAATAGACGGTACCCTAAATAATGAGACTTTGAAATTGATGAATACGAAAAGGTGCGGAGTGGCTGATGATCCTTCTCAATACAGAACAACATCCAGATGGTTGAAGTCGAAATTGACATGGAGATTCAGATTTGCCTCAACTCAACTGCTTAGATTGACCACGGAAGTATTTGAAGTGTGGAGCAAATATTCGGGGTTGAACTTTGAATAAACAGGTGGTAACACAGCCGATATACTCATTTCGTATCTGAGAGGAATGCATCGTAGAGTTACGAACAATGGGGTGTGTTCAGGGTTGTTTGATGGAGCTGGAACGATTCTCGCACACTCGGATTTTCCAACAAGTGATGGGTCAACGGTCGAAATACATTTGGATCGAGATGAAAACTGGTGTGAAACAAAAACGAAGCCCGCTTATAACGAATCAAGTTTGTTTGCTGTACTATTACATGAAATCGGGCATGCAATAGGATTAGCACATACAGGCGATAATGAGTCTGTAATGTTTGCATTTTACGAAGAACCTAGAGACGGCGGTTATTTTATTGCATATTCTGAATCTACGTGATGTGCTGAATAAGAATATACAATGTGTGACGGCACATGCCACACGTGTTTTTTCATCGACTTGAGCATCATCATCATCATCAGAGTGAAGAGGGTGTACACCGGAAGTCGTTATTTTATTACATATTTTGAATCTACATGATGAGCTGAACAAAATTTTCATCGACTCATGCATCATCATCAGGGTTAAACCGGAAGTGGGGTATATGGTCGACACATTGTCACACCGGAAGTGGTCATTTTATTGCATATTCTGAATCTACGTGGTGTGCTGAATAAGAATATACTATTTATATATCGAACAGTTTGACCGATCTCCCGCGATAAGAATTTGGAATTTTTATTTTTTAAAGTATGGCGTTATGGTTATCAAATGAAAGGTCTTGACGCGTAGAATGTGAATTTCAAACTTTTTCCTGAAAAAATCTCCTGGGGTGCATGTAAATGAGGAAAAACCGCCAACTATAGCTTTATGGGTATCAAATGAAAGATGTTGAAGCGTAGAATGTGAATTTTCACCTTTTTCGTTAAAAAATCCCATATGCTGCATGTAAATGAGGAAAAAAACCTCTTTATGGAGCTGTCATGTGTGTTACATCGACGAGGTGGCTATCACAAGCTCCTTCAGCAATGTACCTCTCACATAGGTCTTCAACGAAGTGTTATGGTAACTATCACATACCGTAGTCATAGAAACCATGGAGCTAAAGATTATAGAGCTAACCTAAGTCGCAGAGCATCATGGTGTCTGTCATGTGGGTCTTCAATGAGGTGTCATGGTGTCCACCGTGTGAACTGTCACGGCGGCTCTGTCATAGTGTGCGTGTGTATGTGTGTATGTGTGTGTGTGTGTTCTATCATTTGCAGCTGTCGCGTGCAAAATGTTAATTTCCATATTTTTAATGTAGGGAGAATCAATATGATGCATACAAATTGGGGTGGGGGAGAACATCAGACTATAGCTTTATGTGTATCGAGATACATAAGGATTTTGACGAGTAAGTGGTGTTTTATTGAATTGAAGATCCGGCGATCATAGTTTACGAACGACGATGACGTCACTGCTTCAAGCCAATGACAGTAACTGATTCAATCTGGCGACCATAGTTTACGAACGATGATGACGTCACTGATTCAAGCCAATGACAGTAACTAATTCAATCCGGCGACCATCGTTCACGAACGATGATGACGTCACTGCTTCAAGCCAATGACAGAAACTGATTCAATCCGGCGACCATAGTTCACGAACGATGATGAAGTCACTACTCTAAGCCAATGACAGTAGCTGATTCAATCCGGCGACCATCGTTCACGAACGATGATGACGTCACTACTCTAAGCCAATGACAGTAACTGATTCAATCCGGCGACCATCGTTCACGAACGATGATGACGTCACTGCTTCAAGCCAATGACAGAAACTGATTCAATCCGGCGACCATAGTTTACGAACGATGATGACGTCACTACTCTAAGCCAATGACAGTAACTGATTCAATCCGGCGACCATCGTTCACGAACGATGATGACGTCACTACTCTAAGCCAATGACAGTAACTGATTCAATCCGGCGACCATCGTTCACGAACGATGATGACGTCACTGCTTCAAGCCAATGACAGTAACTGATTCAATCCGGCGACCATAGTTTACGAACGATGATGACGTCATCATCGTTCACGAACTATGATGGGCTGATGAGGAATAAAATGTGAATAATCATAATGTTTGTAATACATTCATGCACATGTTTTATCGCATGATTCAACACATGCTTCAACATTCAGACACGTGTTTCAGACACTTGTTTCAACATTCAGACACGTGTTTCAGCATTCAGACACGTGTTTCAGACACGTGTTTCAACATTCAGACACGTGTTTCAGCATTCAGACACGTGTTTCAGCATTCAGACACGTGTTTCAGACACGTGTTTCAGCATTCAGACACGTGTTTCAGCATTCAGACACGTGTTTCAGACACGTGTTTCAACATTCAGACACGTGTTTCAGCATTCAGACACGTGCTTCAACATTCAGACACGTGTTTCAACATTCAGACACGTGTTTCAGCATTCAGACACGTGTTTCAGCATTCATGCCTATTTAACATGTATTTGATACCTGATTTTGAGAGAAGCGTAGAAGTACCTAACCGTGTGATCAGACATACACAATATAACATCATCGTCTAGTATATAAACAAATGCTTATTAACATATGTTCCAGTATTATTTCGATTCGCCTTCAGGCATGATGAAGATTGTTAAGCAAAAAGACTCGTTGAGTATTATGAATTCAGGGTCAAGCAATGAGAATGTTGAACAACCACAACGTCACAGCTCTTTGCTGCCTAATACTCTACGAACAATAATCTGTGGTCCAAGTGATTGTGGAAAAACAAATGTGATGTTATCTCTATTGTTAGATGCTAACGGCCTGAAATTTGAAAACGTGTACATATATTCAAAGTCTTTACACCAACCAAAATACCAGTTACTAAAGGAGACATTGAAGAAAATTGAGGGGCTTGGATATTTTCCTTGTACCGAAAGTGATGAGGTCATAGACCCCACAGAAGCGAGGCCTAATTCAATAATAATATTCGATGACGTGATGTTTGAGAAACAGCAGAAAATTCGTGCTTATTTTTCGAGAGGGAGACACAACTCAATTGATAGTTTCTATCTTTGTCAGTCTTTTGCTGAATGTCCAAAACATGGATTGCGCGACAATGCCAATTGCTTGATTATTTTCAAACAGGATGAACTCAATTTGAAGCATATATTCACCGATCAAGTAAGTACCGACATGTCACTCGAAAAATTCAAAGAGATATGTAGCGTATGTTGGAAAGATAAATATGGATTCCTCATGATAAGCAAAGACTGTGATATGAACAAAGGACGTTATCGCAAAGGTTTTGATAGTTATATATACATCTAACATGTATATATACTTTCATTTGAAATAGACAACCCACTCAGCATGGACGTGGGTGTGAGTAACATGCTAAAGGAAAAACAACAATTGAAGAAAAAAATTTGGGAGTTAGCAAACGTTGTGAGGAAAAAATATGTGGCTGTGAAATTGGGTAAAGCTGAAAATGATGAGATTCTAGATAATATGTTCAGGAATGTATCTAAACCTCTGGAGGAAATTGCGAGAAATGCTGAAATAATCAAACAAAATTCGTTGGTTAAACCTAAAAGTATTGTTTCTACAGCAACACAAATGGAGAACATACCAATCCCAAATATTGTAACTGAAGGGGAAGAGTTCGTATATAACCCCCAAAATACTGAGGAGGATGTGTTCACCCCCGAACCTACGATCGATCAGATTCGTGAAGAATTCAGAAAACATAAGAAAGATAATGCAGAGGCTACAGAGGAGTTTCTGCAACAATACCCCACATTAGCACGTTATTACTTGGAAGGATTCCTATTGGATGATGATGTCAAGAAATACGATGATAGAATGGGATTGCAATATAATTCAACTTTAGACAAATGGTTCATGGGTAATCAACCTATAGAGATTGATAGTGAGAGTAATATAATTATCAAGGGTACTCCGTTCAAGGGTACCACAGGACTGTATAATTTGATATTTTACAGAGATGTTCTACCTGATACTTTCACTGTGGAAGATGGGAAAAATTACAGTCAAATGATGGAAATGACTAGTACCCATAGATGTAATAACGATCAAGCTGATCGAATAAGAAACATTGTAAAATACAAAAATGTACTGAAACCTTTGATTAATTCCATGAAAAAACCCAGAGCCAAAACATACACTGGAAGTGCATATATCAAAAATGATATGCTTGAATATAACGAGAAACCTATCGAATATGTTTATTGGGATGACGTTAACGAAATTGTGGATAGACTGAGACTTCTTGTTGCATCCTCGCATGCCGGTAACAATAACGAGATAATCTCTATAATAGAAGAATTGATAGAGGCAGGGGTAATTGAACAAAAACCAGGTGTAAGACAAATTCATCACAGTTATAAAGATGGTTTCAATGGATAAGTTTGGCAGAGCCTCCTCTTCCATGTGGATATATGATACGAATGTATTGAATAATAATTTCAAACAAGTTCACGGACAAGGATTATTCCTAACGAGCGATGGAAGTTATGATATGGAAAATCGTAGATTGTGCAACGTAAAATCAACGAATGATGATGGAGATGTTGCAAATAAAGTATATGTTGATAAATTAACACACAAACTGAATCTGAAAACGGAAACCAGTCTTAAAGATACCTTCAATGTTAGGGTTGATAATTTGATCAAAGATATCAACATGGATCTGGATGAACATAAATTAAGGAATGAGAAGGTTATTCTCAACATTGATAAACATCTGATGGACATTCAGAATAAATATAATGAAATGGGGATCTATATAAAATCAGAGTATGAAACAATCAGTGATAGTGTGAGGGAAAACAGAAATGAATTGGAAGAGATCAATAACACATTTAACAGTATGAACATGCGTCTAAATGATATTACTAGTAAAGTGGAGGCGTTAGAAAGACGGATGACATCTGTGGAACCTTCTAAGAAGAGACCCTCATCATCCACAACAACAAAGCAGGGCTCTGTGAAACGTATATCTCCAAATCCTGTGAATATACCCAAAAAATTAATTCTACACTAGATTTCCACATTGATAAGATGAGTAGAGAACAAGTTTTGCATGAGCTTCATGAGCACAGAAGAAAGAACTTTTACCAGCGTCGAACATACATAAAAGGACTTCAATATAGGTGGAAAGACGTAAACCCAGGAATATGCAATACGACTAGGACGATGAATCAAGAGTCAAGATTGAGATATTTGAAACATATATTGTTAAGATTATACTTAAGTCTTTTGTATTGAGAAAATTAATAAAAAAATTATTTTGAGATCTTTGGTCTTCCTCCCACCCCTCGTTAAATAACGGTGCAATCTTGAATTCTCATCAGTCTGTATGGAAGCGTGCGTGGGAGAAGTTGTTCTCAATACGCTTATAAACAAGCTCCCGTTTGAACTTCAAATCAATACCAGGGGCAAAATTAGAAGAACGGTTGAGGAGATTCAGGGTATCAATTCATTCGATAAAGCTTGCCGTCTACATGATATTTCATGCAATATAACACCTGTAATTGTAGCCAGTTATATTTGGAATTCCTCTCTAACTCTTCAGTTGTGGTCGACTAACATTTATTAGTATATAAATAGATTGTTGATGAAGTTTTCATCAATCATGTCTCAGACGTTCACTATCACGGGTAAGAGCTCCCGCTTATCTGTAGATTTTCACCCACCTATAGAACTAGATCCTCATTCATATTATTCTATAGCACTTGTTGGCTTGCATACGTACAATAGCATTCCGAACATTGAAGAAGGTTTTAATAAATCTTATCATGAAGATGTGAAGGGTGAGGAAAAAGTAGTTACTATACCTACGGGGTCCTACGAGTTGACAGACATCGAAGATTTCATACAAAGTACAGTTTGTGGGATAGGAGTGAAGCAAGAAGAGCGTGACCGGAAATTATCAATAAAATCTAACAACAACACTCTACACACAGAGCTGAAGAGTGATTTTAAAGTGAATTTTATTCCTAAAGATAGTATAAGCGAACTGTTGGGATTCAGCAAAAAGAAATTGACATCTCGTGAACTACACGTATCTGATCGACCTATAAACATAATCAAAGTTCAAACTATACGCGTAGAGTGTAACTTAACCGCAGGAGCATATTATAACAATAAAATAGCTCATACGATATATGAGTTCTCACCTCTTGTACCACCTGGGTTTTCCATTGATATAGAAGAATCTTATTTATCTACCGGTCATCAGCAAGACGTCCTTCGATAACATCACGCTGAATATTTTAGATCAGAATTGGAAACCGGTAAATTTTCGTGGAGAAGAAATTATTATACGATTGGAATTGAAAAAGATCGCTAGGGATTATGGCTCACAACAATAGATAATAATCCAATACTCACCGCCACTCATTATATGAAAGGAATTCAACTGAGAATGTTGTTGTTGCAGTAACCATCACTTGAGAACATGGGTTTGGATTTTAGCAATAAAAGACATCTCCATAGTGGTCATCAGTCATTATCTACAACGAGCTCGAGGGAGAAGGTTGCTTCTGCATCACTATCATTGGAAGTCCCTTGGTTACAATGTCGGAAAAACTTCAAATATTCAACGAGCCAAACTTCATTGAAGACATCATCCGGGAAGAAACTCATACCTACTATCCACACACAACATCTTTTGGCAACAGCGATGAAATTGAGATATTAATCAATCAACAAGATGTGTTGGTAGATTTGGCATCGTCTGCTTTATTCATCGAGGCAGAATTCCAGCCAGAAGCAGGTGGTGATGGTGAATGTAAACTAACGAATAATTTCGGAGCGTTTCTCTTCGAATATATTAGTTATGAATTGAATGGAAAAGAGATAGACAAAGTACGTGATCCTGGTATTGTCAGCACCATCAGAGCTTATCTAACATATGCCAAACATGAATCTATACCTCTAGCTATTTCTGGATGGTCATTTAAGGATGCATTGAGTTCAGTCTACAATAATAAAATCAATTTATGGATACCGTTGAATTTTCTACTAGGCCTATTCATTGACTGTAACAAAGTCTTGAGTGGAAAACATAAGCTGCGCTTGATAAGGTCTCGAACCGATAACGATTGCTATACTAATAGCACAGGCACGAAAACGGCTAAAATAAATGTGAAGACGATAGCATTAAAAGTGCGACATGTGTTTCCAAGTGATCAGGTTAAATTTCAAATGTTGGAGAATTTGAGTGCTGAGAAGCCTATTTTGATTCCATTTCGCAGCTGAGATCTGCATGATCCGTTGATGAAGGAGAGCACTCGTGACATTTGGGCTGTTAAAACTTCAATGAATTTGGAACGTCCCAGATATGTGATTTTAGCTTTCCAAACTGATCGAAAAAATAATCCTGTTAAGCACAGTGCATATTTCGATAATATAAACTTGCTAAATGTAAAATTATACTTGAATTCAGAGTGTTATCCATATGAAGCGATGAAATTGAATTTCACCGACCAGCAATACGTGGAAGCATACCAGATGTACTATGATTTCCAGAAATCATTTTCAAATAAAATAATAAGCGAACCCATGTTAGATTATATAGCATTCAAGAATAGAGCAATTTTTGTGATTGACTGTTCAAAACAAAACGATGCTATAAAGTCATCAACAGTTGACGTCAAACTAGAGATGGAAAGTTTCTATAATTTCCCCAAAAACACCAGGGCTTATTGCATCATCATTAACGATCGTATAATGGAGTATTCTCCGATTACAGGATCAGTTCGGAGTTTAGTGTGAAGAACCATGAATCATAATGTTATTATTTTAATTCTAAATTATGTACTATCAAAATAAATTTTTCTGAATAAATGTTATTATTATTATTTTTGGTATTTTATTTCTCTCACTTTCCCGCAAGACATTACAATAATGAACGAGCCGTTTGGTAAAGTACAGTCCCTTGGATCAACCCATCAGGATTGTAATCTAAATTATAAATATAGCTTCAGAGTTAGAAACAAAAAATGTATGTTACTATCTAATTAATAATTATAAATATACTTTTGCTTTTATTACCTGTTTGCATATAATATTCCTCGAAAGAGTGATTCAGGTTATTATGTTATCTTTTCAATTATTATAGTATGTAGTAGCTGTTATAAGACAGTTTGCGGTAAATATTCTCTCTTATCTCGAGTGTTGAAGCCGATAAAGTTGTCACATTCAGAATAGCGAATATGAAAATAATAAATAACCTATCAAATCGTTGAAGCTTCTTTCTTCATGTTGGTTATCAATCTCAAACTTGAAGAATCTCAAATGAGTCTCTACAGGTAATAATAGTCAAACATATGCATTTAGCCCCGACCAACACACAGGCCCTCGTAGGCTCTCAAATGATAACAATGTTGCATACAAAATAGCTTTAGGCAATAATCCGTTACATGGGAAATATCGATATTCTCAAATAAAAGGTAATAAAAGTGGGGTAATTTCTACAGCAGATATTTAACCTCAAAGATTTGATATCAATGAATATTCGATAATTCCAACACACAGCTCTTCTTTCGTGGAATTTCCTTGAGAAATATCTCGAAAAAGGGGGCAGCTTGTGAAAATTATAGAACTACACCACTTTTTTCGTCGTTTTTAAACGGTGAATTTTATCAGTAGGATGGGGTTATATGGTAGGATGAGGAATAAAACTCTTTATATGCATTAATCTTTATTGAAATTACATATTCCAGAATCCTTGGGTACATTAACATATATTGAAATTACATATTTCTGAAGCCGGGTATATCTTCTTCATCTACAAATGTTAATTTACAATTTTCATCCATACTATACAGTCTATTGTTGATTTGTATAGATGATGTAGATTTATTTTCGATAAATGGCGGCTTATCTGAATATCCTTTAATGAAACACATGTTTACAACAAAATTCCCGTCCTTTTCTATCTGTTCCATCGCCCTCCATATAGGCTCAACTATATTTTCCGTAGTCCATTGCTGACCTTGAATTTCCACAGTATCGAAAAGGTGAATGCTTTGCGGTGTACAATATTGGAATTTTGCCTCTAGCCTCAAAACATTTTGTATGTTTTTTCCTGAGAGGTTATGTTCAAGTAGAAATTTCTGACCTAGGGCTCCGTAGGGTGCCTGTTGGAATGCCCGAAGCATCATTCGATCAAACACCGGTGTGAACTGCATCAAGAAAGATAATTTCATATCGGGGTGTTTACTTAGCTTATGCCTTTTCACATCGTACTTTCTAGTATAGCTTTTTTGACATAACTCGCAGTTCAGCGTCTGTTCGCTACGACATCTGATTAATAACTGATACCTCTATTGATCGCTCCAATACTCAAACCACCTGCTGATTCATCTGTTCAATGTTTGTTTCTTCTTCTTCATCATCTTCCTCTTCTGGGAAGAGTAGGGTTTCGGGTGTATGTTTTGATAGAATCTCACGCAACAATTCTTTCAACTGGTCGAGCAAGCTCACATTTGGACATTGTATTCCGAAAATGTTTGGATTGAATTTTTCCACTTTCACCAGGGTATGAAGAAACTCGTTATATTGATAAACCATATCCTTCTGGAAAAAATATAGTATTCCGTCGATGTAGCGAAATGCGGCCGAGATGGGTGTAGGGGCAGTATAAAAGAGTTTTGTTATCAGTCCGTGATATTTCGTTGTGAAGTCACACTCGTTGATTTCGGCGAAATAATAATTGTTATAAAAAATATATGTACGCCCTGCATATATTACCATTCTATATATGAAAAATACAATCTCTCCTGAGGGTCTTTGATAAATTGCAGATATTTTTCGGAAGTTGGCCGATAAAAACGGTAGCCAGTCGGTAATTAACATTGGCTGCTCCATAATTTTCGTTTCTAATTCCATCACCCAAACCCACTTTCCATAGAAAATATACAAGCGCTGGTTCACCACCAGGAAGGTGTGCAGTCTCTCCATATTACATATATCTGGAGGGGTGGGTGGTTTGGTTGTAGTAGTGGTAGTGGTGGATGTGGGTTTTGGGGACACAGGCCTATTGGTCGTTGTTGTTGTTGTTGTTGGTGGTTTTCCATACAGGCTCTGTACAGCATAAATATCATCGTTACTCAGGCTGATATTAGAAAAGTCTTTAGGCTCTTCGTAAGTTGCAAACATTACAGACTCATTATCGCCTGTATGTGCTAATCCTATTGCATGCCCGATTTCATGTAATAGTACAGCAAACAAACTTGATTCGTTATAAGCGGGATTCGTTTTTGTTTCACACCAGTTTTCATCTCGATCCAAATGTATTTCGACCGTTGACCCATCACTTGTTGGAAAATCCGAGTGTGCGAGAATCGTTCCAGCTCCATCAAACAACCCTGAACACACCCCATTGTTCGTAACTCTACGATGCATTCCTCTCAGATACGAAATGAGTATATCGGCTGTGTTACCACCTGTATATTCAAAGTTCAACCCCGAATATTTGCTCCACACTTCAAATACCTCCGTGGTCAATCTAAGCAGTTGAGTTGAGGCAAATCTGAATCTCCATGTCAATTTCGACTTCAACCATCTGGATGTTGTTCTGTATTGAGAAGGATCATCAGCCACTCCGCACCTTTTCGTATTCATCAATTTCAAAGTCTCATTATTTAGGGTACCGTCTATTGGCAGTCTATAGAATTCTTGAAACACTCTCAATGCATCCTCTGTTTCACTCAATCCGTTGGAATTTTCCGTCATATATCCATATTTTACTAGATATTCGTTCGCCTGGACTCCGACGAAGCATAGAATGAATAATAACATGTTGCTCTATCGACAACTTCACACATAATGCCTTACCTATCTGAAACTCTTATATATATCTAACATAATGCCTTCCCCACCTGAAACTCTTATATATCTACATTCGTGGAATTTTTGAAGCGTGCTCGATGGAGAAACAAATGTCTAGAGCCAGTCCGAGCCTGGTAAATATTAACAAGTGTTGGTTATCAAAATATTTGCGGCTTCTAACGCACATCGCTGTAATCTTAATACGTTAGCGACGTGTTTCAAAACAGATATGATTTATCCGTTTAACCGTGATTGTTACTATAGAATGATAAATTGAATCATTTTAAGAGTGTAGTTTATTTCCATAAATATTCAAGACTGAAACATCTCAACTATTTACACTCGTATCTAACCAGCCACACAAATATACCTATATGCTGCTTTACATTGAAGTTCTCCCTAACCTCACATATTGCTTGCTATCTACCTTGAACGATCTTGTATATACAGGCTGATTACCACTACTCGGTCTCCATTGACTCTACCATACAACCCCATAGCAGAAGGGCCCCTAGCGGTCAGAGACCACACCCTAACCGTCTACCCGGTAACACCTAGAGGTTAGAGGCGAGACCACACCCTAACCGTCTACCCGGCCGGTAATACAGGGTCAGTACTTACCGATACCTATCTGGGCATACCGCGCATGCACGAGTGTATCACTGGTTGCCTACATCTGATAAGGCTCTCTGTCTGGCGGGCCAAAGTGTCCCCACCCCTACTAAACTTTTGAGGATAGTTTTGGCTAATCTGGCACCAATTGTAGCAGCTAAGAGTTCTAGTCGAGGAATACTCAACTTTTTCAAAGGCGCTACTCTGGATTTTGCTTGAATCAACTGAACATTTGTTCTGGTTTTGTCTTCTGAACGCAAAAATATTGCTGTGGCATACGCTTCTGCACTGGAATCACAGAATACGTGCAAAGACCAGTTGAACGTATCAGAAGAGACAAGGAACCATCGTGGAATTTTCAAGTAGCTCAATAGAGTAAGTTCTTCAGTCCAGCGAAGAAAGATATCACGAGTATCTTCATTCACGTCTGCATCTCAAGCCGTTTTCAAAGCCCATGCCTTCTGCAACAATAACTTAGGACATAATGTAACAGGGCTTGAAAATCCAATGGGGTCGAAAAGTGTATGTGCCACTGAAAGGATAATACGTTTCGTAACCTTTTCAAAGTTTATTGTTTCAAGCCAATCGTGATTAAGTTCCAAAGTGTCGAAATTTCTATTCCACATCAAACCAAGAACCGATGAGAATGAAGTAACTTGTGACGAATCATCCAAAAATGAAAATTCCCATCCACGCAAGTCGAATTGTGCTTCTTTCATCACCCTGTTGGACTCATCAATAAACCTGTGTAGATCTTCTGAACTGTCCACGCTAGTTACACAGTTGTCGACATAAAAACTCTTTCGTAATCTGGTAATGACTGATTTCGAATAGGACGTTTCACCTTCAAGGGCATTTTGGAGATGAAGATCTATGACTGCTGCCAGAAGAAATGGGCTACAATTCACTCCAAAAACGACTCTATTGTGTCTGTATACAATCATTTCTCCGTTCTTGTTATGCCATAGAAACCTGAGTGAATCTCGATCTACTGAATGGAGTCCAATTTGTAAAAATGCTCTTCTGATGTCTGATATGACTCCTATTTTGGATAATCGGAACCCAATAAGAAGAGAGGGGATCAGTTCAATTAAGTTTATTCCTTTTTCCAAACATTGATTAAGAGATGGAGAATTCTTTTCTTTTGCAGAGGCATCAAATACTGGACGTACTTTCGTAGTGGCACTGGAGAGTTTTATAACTGGATGGTGAGGTAAATAGTGACCTACAGTTTTACAGTAATCGATTTTTGAGAATGGAACCTCTTCAATTATCCCTTCTTGTAACCATTCATCAAAAACATTCTGATAGTCGTCGAAGAACCCATCTCTATGTAGTTTTCTGACGACAGCATTGTGTCTTCTGTAGGCCATATCAAAATTGGATGGAAGAGGAGGATGTCCTTCCACCCACGGCATACAAACTTCGTATCGGCCATCTTCACTCCTGTTGACGCTCTCTAGAAAATGATTCATGATGGCTTTATCATTTTCTTCAGAAGTTTTCATATCAGATGGATCTGAAATACCCAGAATATCTAATTTCCATAGGTTTGATATCGAAATATCTCTGGATAACATTGAGCTGACTATAGTGGATGAATAATCATCAACAACAGGGGTAGATGACGAAATCTTTCCCATCAGGGTCCATCCTAGTAAAGTTTGCATAGCTACCAAACCACAACTCAGTTCATGTTTTTTCCCAGTGAACAATTTTCCAGCAATATCTGCCCCAATGTGGATGTCTATGGGACCATTTTTCGTGTCTGTGAGTTTGATACCAAAATTGCAAAGTTCTCGTGTCCAAACCCCATCTTTGACTGAAGTAATGTTATGACAAATTATTAGTTGGTCCAAAGCTTCAAAGTTACAGGCAAAATCATTCTGTAAATCACTTAAACGGATTCGATAACATGAGTGAGTGATTGTTTCGGTTGTAGATCCACCAAACAATGCATGAATTACTTGTTCTTGTCGAATTGGAGCGTATTTCATCTCTTCCGCTGCACTTTTTGTGATATATGATTTTTGGGAACCTGTATCGATAAGAGCTCTCACTTCTCTTTTATTGTTTTCACCTTTGAGCTGAACAGATATTGTTTGTAAAAATACTTCGTTATGGATCATATTTGATAAGGATTTCTCAATATTTGCTTGTTTAGAAGGACTATTATGAGAATCTTCTTTCTTGGAACACATTACACTAACATGATGACCCTGACAATAAGAGCATTTCACTTTCATTCGGCATCTCCTGGAAATGTGTCCAAATCTCAAACAGGAATGACAACAACCTTTTTCTATCAAAATTTTCCTCTTCTGAGATAACTGCATCGTTGAAGCTTTTGAGCACTCTTCACTGGAATGTTGATCACCACAAAAAAACACATTTTTCGAGTGTTCTGTTGATCAAATCAGACGTAGTAGCCAAAACAGAACGTTTCTGTGATACATCGGTAGTATTTTTCGATTTATTACCTGTATCGAAACCAGACACGGCCAGAGATATCCGCTCTTCATTTTCAACCTCCTTTTTGATAAACTTCATGAGGTTACTCAAACGTCCTTTCATTGTGACCCCTTCATCGTACAACGAACTCCTTTGCCATACTCTTATGGTATCTTCATCGAGGCAGGACTCCACCAAAGGATACAGCATTGCAGCACATGTGTCGGAGGTAACACCCAGAGTTTCAAGGGATCGTAGCTGGGTTTCGATTTTGTCATAAAAGGATCTCAATCGATTAGTTTTATTAATATTGGATAAAACTAGCTTCAACAATTCACGAACATACACTTCTACTAGTAGATCGTCCCGTCCAAAACGAGTTTTCAAACTTTCCAGGGCTTTCGAGTAATTCTCATCATTCGGAGGATAGCTTTCAACAAGTTGTCTAGCTCGTGAATTAGGTATGGTACTTTGTATGAGATACTGGAACTTGTCTTCGTTTCTCATTGCTGGATCTTCGTGAATTCTTCTAAACTGGCTCCAAAATGGCAACCAATCCTTGAGATCACCTCCAAATTTCCTCAGTTCTATAGTGGGAAGCTTAATTTTTCTGATATAACTATCGGAATTTACATTGGCAATGTTAGTATCAGAACATAACTTCTCCACTCGCAATTTGACTTCATGATATTTAGAAGAATACTCATCAGCTCTTTGTACTTCTTCGGAGATAACGGCACTATCTTCTTCTGAATTGAGGAGTAAATCGGTCAGAACTCGATCTAAATCGTTGAGCGCCTCCTGCTTTTGATCTAGCAAACGAAGATTTCCTTGGATTTTGATCAAATCGACATCTGGTAGCGAAATCGTCCCGATGATATCATTATATATCCTGGAGAATGCTGATCGTTGGATATCAAGTGCTCTCTTCACTTTCTCCATTTCCCAATGTCCTGTCACGGTCGCCAATAAATGTTGCTTTTCAATCACCTACCCGGTGAATGGAAACGTTCAAAAAGGAACTGGGATTACTCGGGGAGAAAGAATAAGGCAAATAGGTCCAATACAAAGTTGTATAACAGCAAAACTTCACAATATATGTCGTAATATCAAAATTGTCACTTGACTTCTGTCATAATATAATATTCAACCAAAAACAAAAACTTATCCTTCAACTCATATAGAACAAAAACTGAATCAGGAAAATGCAATGAGTAGATTCCATATACAAGATGAATACAGTGAAATCTAACAGTGGTGACACCTACACGAAGCAACCTGTTCCTTTGGTCCGCTATGACAGCTGTCATATGGTGCCGACATCTCCATGATGCAGCCTGTACCTTTGGTCCGCCATGACAGCTGTCACGTGGTGGTGACATCTTCACGAAGCAATCTGTACCTTAGGTCCGCCATTACAGCTGTCATGTGGTGGCGACATCTTCACGAAATAGCATGTACCTTTGGGTCACCATGACAGCTGTCATGTGGTGGCGACATCTTCAAGAATTAGCATGTACCTTTGGGTCGTCATGACAGCTGTCACTTGGTGGCGACATCTGCACGAAGCAATCTGTACCTTAGGTCCGCCATGACAGCTGTCACTTGGTGGCGACATCTGCACGAAGCAATCTGTACCTTAGGTCCGCCATGACAGCTGTCACTTGGTGGCGACATCTGCACGGAGCAATCTGTACCTTAGGTCCGCTATGACATCTGTCACTTGGTGACGACATCTGCACGAAACAATATGTACCTTAGGTCCGCCATGACAGCTGTCACGTGGTGGCGACATCTTCACGAAGCAATCTGTACCTTAGCTCCACCATGACAGCTGTCATGTGATAGTCACGTGATCCTGTACATGTGACACACTTTTTATACACACCCTGTATACTCTTTCATGTGACACACTTTCTATACACACCCTGTATACTCTTTATACAAGTAATATCCTTATCTCACACCTTATCACCTACATCCTTTCAAACTGACACGCTCACACCGGATGCACATCAACAGCTAGACCGGATATCCTGGCCCCGAACTAGTCCAGTTCATCTACTCGTGTCTGGCAAAAATATTTGAAAATTGTCTGACAAGTGAATTTCAAATTTTTTTAGAAAAAATCCAATATGGCAAATAAGAAAAACCTTCAGAGATTTTGACAACTGTCGGACGAATGTTTGACATGAGTGACAATTGTACACTGGAAGTGATGAATTGAAAAAACATATTTATCAGGAGGATCATATCCGGAAGTGAGGATTCTATTGAATGTTTGTAATCTACGTAGTGGTCTCAACAATGATATTCCGATTATATAGTGATCAGCCAGACCAATCTTCCGCGATGAGGGTTTGAAATTCCATTTTTCCAAACACTAGCTTCATACGTCTCAAATGAGATGGTTGGATGCGTAATGTAAACTTTTTCAGGGAAAAATTCAATACGACCTTTAGGGTATCAATCGAAGGGGATCGACTCATATAGTATAAAATCTATGAGTTCCCAACTGTCGTTCTTCGCTGAAAGCAGCCGGCAACCATAGTTCATGGACGATGATCTCAGG
Source organism: Endomychus coccineus (assembly GCA_958510875.1). NCBI lineage: Eukaryota > Metazoa > Arthropoda > Insecta > Coleoptera > Endomychidae > Endomychus > Endomychus coccineus. The sequence continues at coordinate 75,544,694 of OY294070.1, forward strand.
ATGTTGACGTTACTAACTTTCAAAGTATTTCGGTACCAGCAACCAGCGGCCATAGTTTATGAACTATGCTGAGCATTCATTGTCCTAATAATAATATTTAAGATCTGTGATGGCTATTATGACTTATAATCGCAGATAAAGCCAATGCTTTAGCATATTCAATGATGATATTTCTTGAGCTTCTATTGTAGTTAGTAAGCCGCATTTGTGTTTAGTTGTGAAAGCAGCAAAATTGATACCAAAAGAGTCATTCTGACACATAGAAAGCAAGTAAATAATTAACCCGTTATATTCTTAAGTTTTGAGTACAGAGAAATCGGAATTCAAGATTGGCCCAGTTCTGAACTAATGTACTCTTTTGGTTTAAAAAGCTGATATTAAAATCAAGACATTATTCGAAAAACTACAAATAATATTTATTAGTGGAAATTCATCAACTTTTGAATTCGATCATGAAATCAATGATTCGGGTGATTTTCAATGTAGAATTACCTATTGTTTTGATGTTAAATATGTAAAAACCCTTAGGCACCCTCGATATATAATCTTTCCTCAATGACATTATATAAAATAAACTAGTTTCTATAATTATGATATACATTTATTCTCGACGAGAAAAAATAATAATACCTCCAACGTGTATCTCCAACACATCAATCCTAAGATCATGAATTTCTCTTGAGTGACGTCATCACACACCCGGCGACCACAGTTCGTGATCTGTGATAGCCAGTAAATTCGAAATTTGAAAACCAATAATAATACGTCAAACCTGTATCTCCAACACATCAATCTCAAGATGATAAATTTCTGACAAGTATGAAGCAAATGACGTCATCACACACCCTGCGACCATAGTTTGTGAACAATGATACCCGGTAAATTCATGCAAATTTAAAATACAACAGATCTCCAACTCCATAAAAACGTATTGGAGTTGTCAAGAGCTTATCGAGATTCTGAAAGGCAATTTCAACACCAGGCTTGTGAGATTAAATACAGTGATATTTGTCAGACCTTTATTCTCAAATATGATGAAAAGCAGGTGCGTGAATAGTTTGGTGCGTAAAGAGAAAAATAAAACTATAAAAATAATACATACATAAGGATATCAAAGTCGTGGAATAAATCGTTACATGTGAAGAAATTGCAGCGACAATCCTCATAAGCATGTGAACTGACCCCGAATGTTCTAGGTGACCGTCTGAGGGAAATCATAGCTATGGAGGGATATAACGAAGAAATAAATGGAATTATCAATGAATTGGGATTGACTGAGTTTATTCATTAAGTTGTATGATTAGTTTGAAATTACATTTCATGTGGAAATGAAAATCAAGTGTCTTACAAGTGTTTCACACTTAGACAGTTGTTCCAACAAGTGTTTGACACGTGCTCCAACATTCAGACACGTGTTTGACACGTGCTTCAACAATAAGACACGTGTTCCAATCACGACTTTGATATCCTTATGGATGTAATACCTTTTCATTTTCATATTCCTCTCTACTCACCAAACTATTCACGCACCTGCTGCATATTCTATTTGCGAATACAGGTCTGATTATATTATTATATTTAATCTTACAAGCCTGGTGTCGGAATTACATTTTGAAATTTCGATAAGCTCTTGACAACTCCAATATGTTTTTATAGAGTTGGAGATCTGTTGTATTTTTAATTGCACAAATTTATCGGGGATCATAAAGCTTTTCCTTCTCTAGAGAAATTTATAATTTTAGGATTGATGTGTTAGAGATATAGGTTTGATGTATTCATAGTTCATGAACTATGGTCGCCGAGTGTGATGACGTCACTCTTTTGTACTCGGGAGAAATTTATCATCTCAAGATTGATGTGTTAGAGATACAGGTTTGAGGTGTTATTATTGTATTTCAAATGTCGAATGTATCGGCTATCGTAGTTCACGAGCTATGGTCGCCGAGTGTGTGATAACGTTACTTTTCTCCACTCGAGAGAAATTTGTTACCTCAAGATTGATGTGTTAGAGATACAGGTTTGAGGTAATATTATTGTTTTTCAAATGTAGAATTTACCGGTTATCATAGCTCACGAACTATGGTTGCCGGATGTGTGATGACGTTACTCGTTTGATATTTGAGAGAGAAATTTACCATAGTTCACAAGCAATGAACGCCGGGTGTGTGGAAACATCACTCTTTTCCTACGTGAGAGAAATGTATCATCTTATGATTGAATTATTAGAGATTCAGGTTTGAGGTAGTATCATTGTTTCTCAAATGTCGAAAATAAATGTATATTATAATTATAGTAACTTGTTTATTTTATGTAATATTATTGTGGAAAGATTATATATGAGGGTGCTTAAGAGTAAGGGTATTTAACATCAAGACAATAGCTTATTCTATATTGGAAATCACCCGAATCATTGATTTCAGAATCGAATTCAGAAGTTGATGAATATCCGTTAATATATTCATGACATATATTCTGAGTTGGTGTGTTATCCGCCAAGCACTTGTCAAACAAAAACTTTCCAAAATTCCAGGAACTTGTCATACATTGACAACACTTAGGGGTGACTTTAGTTTCTCTCTCCAGCGTTTGAATTATTCCTCGATACAACCCTGTTCGTTCACTGTTATTTATTTCGCTTACAATGTTGATACATACCTAGCGCCTTGGATTGTCCCGCAACTATCGCACCCCGCATCACGAGGAATAGCAGGAGCTCTTTGGTGCTTTTGCATCACCTTAAATCCAGCACTCTTCTCTCGATTGACGCTCCTTATGGTTTTCATTTCCTCTGTCTTTTTTTTTCAGACGGTTTGATGCGACGGCCACAAGTATTAATAGATTTGTGACGTTCGTGTACCTGTGCTTTCAAAAGTGATTGCGTCCTATTTTTATTATATGTGTTAAATGTTAATTTTCAGACATGCTTTACATTTTACCTAAACGACAACAGATTTGTATGTAAAAGGGTTAAGTCCAAAGTACCTCAGAATTTAATCTTTGTGGATGAATCCGCAGCCCCAATCTGGAGATAATTCTAGCTCAAAATTTGATCTGTCGATAGTTATTTTCTTAGTTGAGGCCTCGCTCATGACATAAGCGATAGGTGGAGGTGGAACTTCATTTTGACTTTGATTAGAGCATGCCGCGCAACCAGCTCTTATCATTTTACACATATATGGATTAGACATTATCGCATTTGTCAACACATTCTTCGTTTTATTTTGAAGCAAAGATATATCTACCTCAGACAAATTTGCATGCGCGATCCTTGCTGGTGTTCATCGACACCAGCAAGGATGACTCTAGTTCTTCGCCCCAGCGTTTGAATTATTATCCGCTAAAGCCCTGTGCATCACTCTTATTTTACACTGATATTGATTCGAAATATCTGCTTTTTTCAACAGATTCTTCGTTTATTTTGGAGCAATAATATATATCGACCTTAGGCAAATATGTATGTGCCCTCATGTTCTCTCTGAAGATAGCGAAAGCGAGGGTATTGATTTTTCCTTGAATATTTGTAATTTTCATTCCATGTATATTTAACATCATTGCTAACGAACTTGAACGTAAGTTAGTTGCAATGTGGCTCGGTCTTATCTAGCTTCTATAAATATTTGCGGGAAACTGATAAGCTCGATTCAAATTTCAATGATCTTGCTCCTTATCTACTACATGAAGATCATTTTGAAAGTCTTTCGAATCAAATTCAATATTATATTTATATTACAACCTGGCTCTGCCGAAATATATGCACAAAAGAATCCTGTAAATTACTTCCTAGTATAACAAATTACAGAGATGAATTTGTTGAAGTTTGTTCTTTGCAGCATCTAAATGAATCCTGTAAATACGTATATAGCCGTGTTTCGAATTTAATTAGATACACCTTGCTCGAAATCTGTACAGGTGCTCATTTCTGCCTTATATGAAATTTGCTGTATTTACTCGATTCAAATTTATTCCTTATAAAATACCGGTAGGCAGACATACAGACAGACAGAGGCAGACAGATATAACAAGCAAACAGACAGATAGGCAGGCAGACAGACAAGCGGGCAGATATACAGATTTAGACAGGCCGGTAGACAGACATACAGGCAGACAGACATTCATACATACAGCTAGACAGACAGACGGACTGACATACATAGGCAGAGAGGCCGGTAGACAGATATAAAAACAGACAACAAGCCGGTAGACAGACATACAGGCAATCACAAGAACAGACTGAGAGCTAAGTGAAAAGAGCACGCCATTGCTGGAAGATTTCAATTCATTTGAAACGAACTGAAAATTTGCGGCGGATTTTTTATCTAACAATTTCAACTCCAATGGGATATATTTCCATAAACACTGATAATAGCAAAGTATTGTTCTTCACAATCAACCGTAAACGTACAATCTGAAACCTCTCAAAGGTAGCTGTAAACAGGCTGCACATGACCTCGCCAGGCTGCTCTCATCTCAATGACACCTGCAAATCAGTGTTCCGAACAGTAACATCACATTAAGTTCGCGCGACAACGCTCTCTCAACGACCTTGTTTACAGGCTGCTTACCGTGAATGTTTCGAGCGCCCTCTTGTATACACCGCGCAAATTTTGCCATATATGCTGAGCTCGCAGGTAGAGTCTTCGGGAGCACGGTTCATCCTCCAACTTATTGTAGAAGGCATCAATATGTGGTAAGCAAGATTCAGAAGACCGATCGAACGATAAAATATAATTATTACCCCCTTCTTCGTTAATAGTCTCAATTGTTCATCACCTTGTTCATTAAGCTGCTATTTCAAATTTGGGAAATCGCTTAAGTATGATGCCATTTTATCGAGGGAGAAATTCATAAATCTGAACGAGTCGATAAATCTCAGTTTAACGAGCATATCATCCACATGTTTGGTTAGACATGTATTTTTCTTCATGTGGTGTTCAGCTTCTTAGGGTTCGTAGCTTTGGGTAGTAAAGGAATAACTTGGTGATTGGTTATGATTTATTTCAACACATATATATGCAACAGCTGCACACAACGTAGATTAACGTAAACTATTCATTTCATGTATGTTACATTATATCGTCATAATCTTTATTCATACTCCTTTATACTAACGTATTATAATTCCTATATATAAAGGAGGAGCCTTGTCCTTTCACCATGTTCTGAACATTCTTACGAAGGTTGACATTGACTCCTCATCTTGCTGACCTATTGTTTATATTGCATATTTATCAGCATAACATTTGTATTTACTATATTCCAGGTCGCGGTATCGAACTTCAGGCGTGTTAATCCTGAAGCTATACATCTTCTCGCAGTGTTGCCGGCTGTTATGCTATTTCTTCTCAGAGCGAAAGTAATGAAGGTATCGATCGCAAAAATATTTTTGATCATCATGCCTACTCAGTTGCGAAGAAACCAGGCGAATCTGATCTTCAATCCGTACTTAATAGAAACGAACTAGTGACACATCATTGCTCTTTTGTTTCTCCTCAAAGTCACGATCTTGAATGAGAAGAAGGTTAACGTGTTTGCCCGCTCTCCTCCTTCGAGAGGTAGGTGAGTAACGTGATGAACGATTTCTCAGACTTTTTGAGGATATATGCGTTGATGGAGACTTCATTCTGTTTTTCGAAGTTGGGTAACTGTATGCCTTTCAATTTTATTATTTCAGAGTATTCAGGGTACGAACTAACTATCTGAATTAGCATGGATCGGATATAGTGCCGAGGCTACAGCCCATGCGAAACATGCATTATCGTTATTTTTTTAATTGATGCAGACATCTTTACATTTGATCTGGGCTGGTGAATCGATATATGAAGATCCCAGCTGAGGTGTGAACTTAATTATATTCATCCCCAAAGTGATGATCTTCATCAAAGCTCACTCGCTATCTTTCTCTTGGAACTCTTCCAAATCAGCCAATATCGGCATCACAACTGTATCATCGAACCATGTATCTAAGTTGGTGTCTCGGTAGATCGATGAATTGGAGGTTGGAATTACTTGATTTCAGTCAATACCTGTTCCGCTTTACCAATCAGGAATTCACCACATAATGTCGCATTAACCTTAACTGCCTCACCTTTTTTCAACGCATTCTGAATTTTCTTTCGAAAATAACTTCACAATTCAACTGAAACGCTTTGGGATCTTGGTGTTACAAATTGAATATGATCCTAGAACAGATCCGACTGTGTAACGCTAGCGCGTTACGCTGTCTAAAGAAAGCTGTAATAATCTAAATAACAGTTTCTGCTCGGAATTTTGAATTATTAAGCTTGTAATGAGACTATGAGTGTCATATATCTCTCAATAGATAGTCGATCGTTAATCTTGGGCGGAGGCTCGTGTGGTCACACGACACACGAAATGAGGGTCGACTAGGAAGCGGAAACAAAATGGGTCATCTTAGTTTGGACAACACGCCCGGTAAATTAATTCTTAATGGATCTCCTTTTCTAATATTAATTTGCTTTATTGAAAGATCACTGTCAATAGGGAACATGTAATTTATTGTCTATTAGTTTCTGATACTAATTAAAGATATGTAGATTCTCTGATTGACAGTATTTTTCAATGAATTTATAATCAACTTACCCAAGCACGTGTTAATCAAACTAGATCATTTTGCTTGATCGAATCTTCATTAGACAATCATTTATATTATATTCCTTTCTTTATTCAGAATAATATTTTCCAAGATAGTAGTCGGATAGGTCCCTAGGGCTTGTTTAACCTAGCTATCCGCTTGACGACGTGGTATTCCAAATTACCCTTCTTTGACCTTCCACATATCACTTTGTAATGGTTATGTCTTCATAGACTAGTTTTTGTGAGGTAATGGAATGATCATCGATCTGCCCCCCGAGAAAATCTAAAATTGGCGCCCAACGTGAGGCAATCCTTCCCTATCAACGATAAAACCTAAAAAGGTGAGAGAAGTTCTGCAAAATTTCCGTTTCAAGCAAATTGCAAGGCGCTTTTACCTTACAACTTTAGATTTGAAAAAGCTTTCTGGAATATTCCTTTGGAGGAAAATTCATTTAAATTCATTGCTTTCGATATTACGAGCAAGGGTCATTATGAATTTAGCGTAATGCCGTTTAGCTTAACTAATGCTCCCGCCACTATGCAACGCCTTATGGATTTTTTCGTTGATGAGAGTCCCGTTTTTCCATATTCGGATGACATAATCATCGCTACTACTACTTTCGAAGAGCATATTCAGGTGTTCCAGGAAGCTTATGAGAAAATTAAAGAAGCTAACCTTGCAATTAATGCTGAAAAAGGGAATTCTACAGACCTCTCTCTCAAATTTTCAGGTTTTATCGCTGATAGGGAGTATTTGCGTCCAAATGGCGAGCTTGTTGAAACGGTCACTCATCTTACTTTTCCAACAACATCCATTCAGATACGACGACTGTTAGGATTGATATCATTTTATCGTAGGTTTATTAAGGATTGTTACACTCTTACAGCCAAAAGCACCAACCAATTACATGGACAGCTGAAGCTGAGTTTTCTATCCAAGAGTTGAAACGACGCCTAACGTCTGTTCAAGTGCTCAGAAGCCCAGATTTTTCTAAATCATTTTCTATTCAGAGGGACGCTAGGGACATCGGCTTAAGGTGAGTGCTTTTTCAAGAACATAATGGTCTACAACATCCTGCAGCCCATGATAGTCGAACACTTGGTAAAGCAGAAAGAAAATATACGGTTTCGGAAGGAGAATTATCAGCTGTTCTGTTTGCATTGTCTAAATTTTGTTGTTTTATCGAAGAAACAAGGGTGGTTTGTTACACTGATCATGCGAATCTGGTTTGGCTGCATAATGTGAGGATCAGCTCTTAATGTCTGGGGACGGTTTGCCATAAGCTGATCGTTGGTCCTTGTAGGGGCATAGGAATTGAAACACTCATTTATAAGAGGGTTACACTTTACTGATCGTAGAGAATCAATAATACCGTCAATAATGATTGATGAATATGCATATCTGAATGATCTAGTTATATATATATATATATATATATTTGTAAGTTTTCTTGGTATATTGGTTCGTATATATACTGAAAATGAAATAAAAATTCTATTTGACGTTTCGACAATGTTTATTGTCTTTATCAAAGTGTGAATTAGTGTTTCCATGTAATTTAGAAAAGAATAGATGATTCCGATTAATGAAATGCGTCTGCAGCCGACTTGTGTTTTAAGATCCAATTAAAACTGCAGAAAACATTGGATCGGTTGTGTGTGAAAGAGTAATGGCTAATTACAATTTGAAATGGATTGAATTTGATTAAATACAAGATATTTTAAGATTGTACAATTATAAATATCTATGATTATTGTATGAATTAGTTATTCTATGATAAATAACACTTCCGATCTATCATAATCAACTATTCAAGTTTAAGATAATTCTATGGAATTTAACCTCAAAATTTGTTACTCATAATGTCATAATTAAATAATACTTTATCTTTTTTAGGTTGAATTTTAAATAGACAAGTAGAAAGTGGCACTTCAAACTAATAAAATTTTGTTAAGTTTGAATGAGATTATTATAAAGTTTATATATATATATATATATATATATATATATATATATATATATATATATGTTTCTTCTTAGCTTCTCGCGGACGTAATGTGTAGAGCTGGATTCTCGGGTATTGATCCGCGTTGTGTGGTTTCGGTCCTCAAAAGGACCAATTTCACGACGTTTCGGCAAAGTCGCATTTGCCATCTTCAGGTGATTCGACCGTAGAGTGAAATTGGTCCTTCTGAGGACCGAAACCACACAACGCAGTTATATATATATATATATATATATATATATATATATATATATATATATAACTTAAGAGATATAGAATTAAATTTTCTGAATTATGAAGATAACTTAGATAATTTAACATAGGATTATAAAGATGAATAAACGTAAAAGATTGAACCATAGGCGGGATTCGAACCCACATTTCTGGATTTCTAGTCCAGGGTGTTTACCAATTACACCACTTCGGTCCTGTTAGATTTTTATATTTTTGTAAATATAAACCTCTGAAAGGATAGTAGATCATTGATGAACACAATGCGATTCGATGCCCTACCATAGATCAACTATTCACGCATATTCATCTGAAGTTCAGTCGTTTTTTGAAGTAAGGATTGTAGGTTAGTACTGCTATGGTTGGCAGTTACTTGACAGTTCTTATTCAAATGACAGCATCCCGGTTCTCATATATTTCAATAGAACTGACTGAGAATTGTTCTGGTTAATTATAAACAAGTTTAAAGTTTCTTTGCCTAATTGGCCACTATCAAGTATGTAACTCAAGAGATATAGAATTAAATTTTCTGAATTATGAAGATAACTTAGATAATTTAACATAGGATTATAAAGATCCAATTGGTTGCTTGAGTAGATGGAATTCTCTCAGTTCGAGTAGGATACAATTCGATAAAACGACGCAACCAAACGGCCCGTTCGTAGCAACACGGAGTTCCGCGACGAAACTTATAAGCGACGCGTATAGTGCTGATGCGTAAAATAACTGCTTGTACCCGGATTTACCACGGGACACTGGACAAATAGAGTCGCGAATTAAAAGAATGTGCATATAGTGTAGTTTGCCTATTTTTGGTCTCATGTTGATTCTTCACTTCGGAGATACAGTAAACAAAAATAAATGAAAATCGGAAATTTTCCGTAGAACTCAATAAACCAAAATACAAACAACTGGCACCTCGAGTTGGCCAAAAACTGTTTTTTCCCTTTTACTCTGTCATGGTACCATAAAATAGAAAAAGTTTCATAAAAAAGTTGTAGAACTATTAAATACAAATTGATCTGTGGAAATCCGATGTCAAAAATTTCGAAAATGAATTATTTATTTGCAAAAAACCGTTAAAAATTCCGTTTTTTGAAACGCTCATATCTTCATGAAAACAAATCATTTTTTCACGAAACTTGGTGAAAGTGTAGATCTCCACTAACTAAAGAAAAATCGTTTTCAAAAAATTCAAAAATATCATGAACATTTTGCAAAAATTGATTTTTTCGAAAAAATCACGTTTTTTTTCAAATCTCAATAGCTCATACATCAGAGTCAATTTTGAGCTTGAAATTTTCTTGAAATGTACTAACATTTTCATTTATTGCGCGTTTTTTAAATTGATTGTTAATATGCGAAAAATCGGTTGAAAAATTGTTTTTTTTAACAACAAAAGAATTGATTTTTTTTCAAGAAAAAAATTTCCTTTTTCCAGCAGTATTGAATAGCTGGTATTTTTTTATTAAATTTTTTCATCTACGACCCTTTAGAGCCGAGATAATTTTTTTTTTTAGTGTCGCTATCTTTCAATATTAAGCACTGAAATTTACAGAGTTTGTAGCTTACTACTTGTATTTTACATGAAAAAAATACTACAATGACATATTCGATCTTTATTCTTTGGAAATTTAATGGCAAGCGGAGCACACCCCGGCTCATACGTTCGTTCTCTCGAGCGGTGTCGTGGGGGTGCGGGACGGTGTTAACGCGGATAGATCTGTAAAACTGTATGCTCTTATCATACGTACCACATCGTAGTTTCAACAGCACACAAAGGCTTCATACGATTATGTATCCTGAACGTTATGTTCATTCTTAGAGACATATGAGTTGAAAGGTAAATAATAATTGTTAAGCAACATTTTCCGTATAAAAATAAAATATTTATTTTACATGAAATTTCAAAATATTGACAGTGAATCTTATCATGTACAGTACTTAATTGAACCGTGGTTTTTTTTATCGGAAACCTCTCCCCCCCTCCTCGTTGTCACTGGTACGTTCTTCGCTGTATGCAGCGAGTACGGAAGAGTCGGCTTCGTTTTTGATCTCATCATCATCATGGACACGATTAATACTGAACGAATAATAATAATGAATTTGTCAGCGAAAAATATTATTGTAACGTACCTTGATTCCGGAACGACAATGTGAACACTATAATGAAGCACCAATACTGTGACGGTTTGCTGACAATGTGCACTGCACAGTATACAGTTGAGAAAGAAGCAGACGCACAAAGTGGAATTACCGAGGATCCCAAATCGCCTCAAAAAAACGCGATTTTTAACTGTTTTTTGCAAATAAATAATTTATTTTCGAATTTTTCCCCAAATATTTCAAATGTGTAGATTCTACGAGATGATCGGTTTGACTGTTGACATATTTTGTTGTAACCCTAATGACATTTGTAAAGCTGTGTATATTAGTTAATTTTAATTCCTACTCTGTAATTATATTATATGTACTCCTAAGCTCTTCAAGGAGTTTCTTCCGTTGAGCTAGTGTAATTAAATATATAAAAATTCGTCGTTTCTTTCAAAGTCAGGCTGGGAATTTTTTGCTCGTAGTAAAATTAAAAAAAAATGTTTGTTTAAGCTGTTAGTGCAATGCCAACTTCAAATTATTACATTGTAAGGGTTACATTTTACTCTTACTTAAGGATAAACTGGAAGCTCTATTTTATCACTTGGTTGCCGATAGCTACAGTGAAGACGGTCGTGAGTTATAATTTTAGATGTCAAGAATTCGGGCGCTAGAGTATTTTAACCAACCAATGAATTATGTATATAACTAGAGGATACAAATACTCAAATCTACAGGGTAAATTACCCTGAAAGAAAAAAATAAAAGACCTGTACCCAGAATGATTGAAATTCACTTTGAAATACTAATATAGATATAGTTTATGACATGACTTATATTAATCAGATATGAAGCGAATGAATTGAAATTATGGATGAAGTTAATTACTTAAATCATTAAAACAAGTGAACAGTTGAATTTACACAATATACAATACTCAATGATTATTTAAATTGTTACATAAAACCAAAATCGGTAGCCTGACCTTGTGAGAGCTTGATGTTGTACTTGCTTGATTATGGATTAATACTTTTACTTCATGTTGGGGTCCCTGCCACAATTGTAATACCGTTTCCACGATTGTACAGCACAAGTAAATCAGCGGCTCCCAAGTAATCTTTTCCACAGCAGACTCAAACCAACCGCAATGCCCTTCTTGTTGAATTTTCCACAACATAGACAGAAAAAAGGAACCCTGAAATCAGGATATGTTCAAACCTCTATTGTTCTATTGTCGTCAGAAGACAGACATGAACAAAATACATAACAATTGTTGAATAATTAGGACTACCCTATGTTCTTTCAGATACCACCTATGAAGGCAAATCAATTCCTGAAGTCAGTGAATAAATCAAATGGAATTACAAAGATATTTACCTCTATCACGATAGGGTTTTCCTTCCAATAAGACAAACTTCACTTCCGTTCACAACCAGTCACGTTGAAACTAAGTTTTAATCCCCGAAGGTACATTAATTACGAAATTAATTCCAATTATTCCAATCCAAATTGGTAATTGATGACATTACTTTCAACGGAAGAATATTCCCAGAATTTGGTTCCAAACATAAGCTTGGTATCACCTCCCTGTTGAAATAACCTATCGAAGCGACTTCCCGCTTGAACGATTTTACCAGAAGTAATGCCATTTTCTCTTCCTTGCCGGCGTCCCGTTATCTCACAGAACCACCTCGAAATAGAAGCGGTAACTACTGATCTGACACCGAACAACCATGACCCTTAGAATATATGGTCTAGCATAGCTGACGTCACAGGAGTTAACCGATTGTACTGCAGCGGCCATTTCCAAGCCGTTAAGTGGAATTTACACGTTACAACATATAACTCTGCGATTGATATTTCTGATAAATCATGTGTTATATATCTACCCTGTAATATTAACTCTTGTAAGATTTAAAACCATAACAAATATACCAATAGTGGTGTTGACTATTATTCTTTCTAAAAGTTAAAGTTGCTTCATTTGGCGCGCTTCTGGCACCAAAAATGTCATAATACGCCACCGTTTCCAACTTTACGGAAATCCGTAATATAATCAAGGAGAGGTTCTTAAAATTTTTAACTCTTAGTCATCAACTTGAAATGTTGCTGAGCTTGTTGATACATCTTATAAGAATGTCTGCCCAAAACGACGCAATACCTACTTTTCAAGTTTGATTTCAGAGTGAATTTATGAGCACTAAGCCTTACTTAAGAAACAGAAGTAATCAAGTTCCTCCCAACGGCAATTCTCTGGACCGCACTTTTCCTTTTTCTGAGTAGTACTTCAACCAAACGAAGCAAATTCTAATACCTTTGTGTTACCTACCTTAATGACTCAAAGAAAATAAAAAAGAGTAATTATTGAAATCTAAACTTCTCTTTTTCGTTAGTTGGATATCTTATTTACAGGAATATATTAATTAGAATAAATAAAAAGTATCAATTCTTTCTCTTCATGATGATTTATAAAATACTTTTTAAATGAGTAAATTCAGCTTTTGTTCTTGTAATGACTTTTATTTATTAGCTTGACATGTTGCTGAGCTTGTTAATACATCCAAGATTAGAGTGTGATCGTGTTTTCTATTATTTCATAGACTTTTCCAAGGATCTAAAGTTATGTGAATATGTCCAAATATGCACACTTTCTTTTTGGCTTGCTTAAGAAATTATATTACGCTCATGACCAGAAAAATGCTTCGAGTACGTAGATGAATATGGCTGGGAATATCTATGATTTGTAACAAATACAAATGGAAGTGTGGTAGTAATGTCATTCTCTCAAATTTCCGAATTCTTGGGAATGATGAAAGTAAATCCAATTTATTAGTGGATTTAGTTAAAATTTTGATTTTAAACATCGAATATTTCAAAACCATTGGCAAGGGAATGTTTTTGGAGACAAGCAAAAATAATAAAGCAGAGTAAAAATTCAAATGAGAGATGAAAATAAAAATAATTATTGTTCACGTGCAAGATGTAGTACCGCTATGAATATACATTGTTCTATTTGTCGAACAACTTATCACTTGCAGAGATTCCAGTATCGAACATAGTTTCTCCATCTGAAGATGAATTATTCTTCAGCATTCTTCGTATTCATAAATTTGTTTGTATTAATTGCAGCAAGCAGGTACCAGGCGATTGTGAAACGAAATATACTCTACCCCAGAGCGACTGTTCTACAGGTAAATGAACTAAGACCTGTATCTATTCCAATATTAAGTATCAAAGCTTTTTAAATAAATTAGAAACTGATAGAAAAACTCTTAATTTTTTTAGATGTTTTGAAGTCTTAATATTTTTTAGATGCTATTAAACCTTTCAGGGCATAATGCTAATAACATATTTAATAGGAGATAATTTCTCAAGCTTTATTAGAATGAAACATTTCTAATAAAGGATTGAAGGAATAATATATAAAATACATCGTTCAACAATTAGAATAATTAAATAAAACTAATTCCCAACAAACTAATAAATTTAACTAAATATTTTTATAATAAATATTTAATTTATACTTTTATTTATTTAATTAATAAAATAAAAATTAATAATGATTCCCTACTCATTATTTTAACATTTAATTCTCAATTATAAACATAAATAAATTTATTATATTCAAAAACTATAAAAGTTTTATAAATTCATCAATAAATTTACTTATAAAAAATTATAAAAATATAGCTTCCAAATTTCATCTAAAATACGATCAAGATGAACAATTTTTACTTAAATAAAACTTTATTTACTGATAAATGTTGAACAATACAGGGTTATCACCACAGTATACGTATGTATGTTATAATAGTCCCTTGATTTTCATCAAAATTACACATGTAATAGTCTTTCAACTCTACCTATTTTTATATGTGGGCTCAATATTATAACATTTCCATAACCATTATATTTACCGCATGGGTAAATTATACAATAAAATGGCTATTGCTATTTATCAACTTTTTTAATATGGGTTAACATACATTTTTGTCCATTAGTAAGAAACTGTAGTACATTTGTATGTTTTAAATATAGCATTTCATTCTAGATAACGTGTGGATTGAGTGTCCCGCTTATATTGCCATCGAGGTCAATAACATTTAGTGCATGTTTGCAAGCTAATTATGAGTTACCAAATAATTTGTCTAGTTTGCATATTAAAACGTATGAAGCTAGAGGCCAGCTTCCCAATATTTTCACGAAGTATCATTTTTACCGTTACATAGTAGAATTCATGAATAGGTAAAGTTTAAACAATTCATAGTAGGAATTTTTAGTTCATTCATTTCATATGCGATTTTTGCAGTTTTGGCCTTCATGGAGAACAATGTCTTCTGAAAACAATATGCGAAATTTCTGAATATCCATTGCATACTGAAAGAGAAGAAAATCTACTTGAAAAAATCGCACATTATATTTTCACGTAAGTTTTGAATACATTCCATTAAACTTTCAGATAGAACAAGAAATGTGTAATTCACCAATGAATAAATTCTTTTACTAACTTAACTGGAATTTTGAGCATACGAAACGTTAGAGTGGTTGGGACTATGATATCCAGAAAAATTAGGTCATTCGCAATATAAATTGCATTTTTATCTTCATAATAATTCTTCAAAATATCTGGTACCTTAACACTAAATAAGACACATTCACCTGTATCCACTAAAAATGCTGTTAAAGTACTGAGAACCTTTCAGCTATCAAGTAGCCATCACCAGAGTAAACTAAAATTAGATATCAAATTGTGTTTGTTCAAATACTATTAGGGGTTAATGATACAAACAATGAGTTACCCTCAGTTGGAGATGAATCTGAATTTAATAAATTGCTTTTTTTTCGCTTGTACATTTTCACCCCTTTTAAATAACCTAGATATTTGTCCGTACTGTGTTTTAAAAGTGATAAACTTTCCTTACAAATTGTGTAGCCTGCAATCAAATATGTTCGGCTAACGCTGATTTTTCAACATTTAGAAGGGATGGAAATTTATAAACGAAAGAGATACAGAGATAAATTCCGATTCATCTCTCGCTGAGAGTAACCCCTTGTTGGCATTATTAACCTCGAATAGTTTTTGAGCAGGACCCTTCTGATTTCTTATTTAGTTTACTTTGATGATGGCTACTTGGTAGCTGGAAAGTCGACAGTACTTTGTTACTATGTTTAGTGAATAAGAGTGATTATTACTTAATTAGTGTTATAGTATACCCAGAGTGTGAACTCTTTCATATTTTATCTGGTTCCCTCTCTTATACATTTCTTTTAATTTTCTCAACTCTCAAATCTTTGTAAGCTAACCTCTCATACACAGTTTTTTATTATGGCTTCAATTGGTTTCTGGTCAGAATGTATTTTCACATGCCGACGATGTATAGTTATGGATTTTGGTTTTGACTGAAGCTAGTTGGACAATCAGTGAGTACACTAGAGGTAAAAACAACTGGTTTTTGATCCTGAAGCAAGACACACCAGATATCACTTCAACTCGAATCAGTCTGAATTAGAAATACCTTATTTTTATCAAAATTTTATGAAACGGGAGGTGAAATGATGATTTTTTGTTTAAATTTGAAGAATTGCTATGTATGCACATCCACATAGTGTCTCTTTTTAATAGCAAACGTAAAGGTTTAAATATATCTGACAAGTTTGGTATGAACGTTCCCAAATATTTTCTAATCATTCCTAATGCTCGTTGTGAATCCTTCTTATGTTTAGACTTCTCTAAATACTTAACTTGTTGTACTCTGTACTGGATTTTTTGAATATTGAATCTTCTTTTAGGCTTTTCCTCCAGTTTTTCCGTAGTTATTAACGAATCCCCAAAAGAACATACAAAAGCACACAATTTTCTCGATTCATCATCAAATTAGACCTAAGTAAAATAGCAATTGTTTATCAATTTTGAGGTTAATTCTTCTAGAGTTGAAATTTAAAAATATTTTCTTTTTAGTGCCCTATTGAGATTTCTAGAGTCTAAGCATGTTCTAAGAGATGTATCATTCTTTCTATGATAATCAGGTTACTAAGCCACTGAGTTGGCTCCTCAAACTTATGAATGATTTCTCTGTTACATAAGTCATCTAGTTTTTCCTTCAAACGGTTTCTGATGGAAAGAAGAACTCTTCTGGGTAGCCTAGTAATAGAAACTGCATATATGTTTGTTTCTAATGTACTCGTACTTTTCTTCTGTACCTCTTCGATAAATTCACTGCTACAAATTTTCTCAAACTGACGACAGTTTTGACAATGATTACCTTTTCGACCATATGCTCGACACGTCCTTGGCTGGTGCCTTGTCTCATATGCGCCTCCTTCTGCTCACTTTATTACCTGCACCAGGATTGATGTCCTTTTCAGATTTCCTACTGAGCCTCGAGACTGCATCAACCTCAACATCTTGTCCTTGTATTTCTTTCATTATTACCTTTGGCGAGTTCATTAGCAGGGCACATTTCTACTGCTTTTGTTGAATCCAGTTTCTCAATTTGCAGCAGTCGCTCCTGCACCTCTTTGCTCATAATCCCAAGAATAATTCTGTCTCTTACCATTGAATCCGTTGATTCACCAAACTCGCAATTTTTTATCATTCTCTTGAGGTCAATTGAGATATATCAAATGGTTCGCCTTCTTCCTGCTTAGGATTGGAAAACAAAAACCTATTTTTTCAGTTCATCTACAGTAACATCATATTTCTTCTTCTGTCTATTTGTAAGCGTTAGTGTACTGCACACTTCTAGGCCTTCGTCTCCTATCAAGTTTAACAATTTGTTTTCAAAACTTTGTTTGAATCTACAGAAGTTTCCCGCAACGTTTCCTTTAAATGATAGTGGTGTTGGTAAACTTACATCCATTTTTATTTTACTGTCAGGGTTCACTATATCATTTAAACCCACTCAGACAGCGTCATATGATATGTTTCAAATTAGATGGTTTAGAAAAAACTCGTTCATTTATTTATTCAGTTACAATGTATTTGTAACAGACATGTACATAATGTCAATTATTTTTATTTGCTTGCATTGAAAAATTCTTTAACATTCTCCAGGCCCGTATATTGTGTAACAGAGAATAATACACAAGATCACAGACTAAACTCAGGTATAGATGTGAAATCCAATAAAATCACAATTGTTCCACCACCCAGAGGCATCCTCATATTGTGTAGGTATCCAAATAAACTCCAGATATCGCTTTATAAAATAAACTCAGTTTGAATTCCAGGAAGCTTCAAATTTGCAACATGAGACAGAAATTCAAATCATTTCAATATAAAAAAAATTCAAATATGATGATAAAGAATTGCTATACACACATTGCCCCGCAACGATGATAGCAGTCAGGGAATTATCCCGCTTCCCGCTAGAATACACAGTTCCTGTTCCATTATGAGGATGTATCGTTTGGCATTGTCGATAGTTAGAGTTTTTCTATGCCAGAAAATTCAAAATTACAATATTATTACAGTTAGTTATGACAATTTATACTTCAAAGTATATGAAAAAAATGGTAGTCTGGTAGTCTTAAAGAGAATGAGTGAGTTAGTTTAAAAATCTGCAAGAGAAGTATCAGATAATAGTTAACTATAGAAGACCGTAGTTTCTAAATAAATAATCTGCTCAAGCAATATGAGAAGATTTGATCCCATGAAGCAGTGAATGAGAATTTTATTCAAGTTCACCCAGATCAATAGCTATTCCATTATCTTACCAAGACTAGCCTGAAGAGACATATCCATTTCAAATATATAAGGAGGAATGTCGAAGAAGGGTGATACGGAATACCACGTAACCACGTGGTCATTGCTTAGTGAGGAATAATAACCACCCGTAGAAACGTAAAGTTCGTATCGATGTAGATCCAAAATTTTTATAGATCAATTGATTATATATTTTTATCGAATTCTCTCCGAGTTTTCGATTTGTGCCCATGGTCGCCCAGTTTTAAATAATATTCAATTTGTATCGGATGATTTAATTTGATTATAGGTAATTTTTTAACCCTTCTCTCTTTTCGTCTTAGTAGTTTTTTCAGGTCGTGATATATGATTTAGATTACCTTGACTTGAGAATTCAGCTCGTGAAACGATGTACCTACATGATGTGAACTCTCCTAGAACATATACTCTAACCGTCATTCAATAATAACCTCCTAGTTCTTATTTTTCAATAAACAAATTAAAATTTAAAATTCACAACTCCCTATATTATTATATATCATAGGCTATTCAATTTAGAATTATTACGAATGTTGTAGTTTATTCCCCTGCGTTCACCCTAAATTGCAGAAGATCCTGGAAGTTTCGTTCACTAGTTTTTTATCAGCACGAAGTGGCAAATCATGAGTTCCACAGAAAACTATGCTTGACACTATAGGGATAAGTCTGGATCTGTTGCTCACAACCATGTCATGCTTAGCCCGATTAATCTGTAATTCAACGATTAAATGTTTATTAGACACATTACTGCAAAACTCTTAGATTTCATTGTACTTCCTTTGTGCAATAAAGCTGGCATTTGGCCAACCTGTGGAACTCTATATTTTTCAAATTCCTCACAAATGAATACTTCTTGAACACCCCTTTGTACCCTAGGCCTAAACAATACATACACACCTTTAATTTGTTTAGAATACACTAACCAGGAATACTGATTAAGCCATTCAGCTCGAAAACGTCATTTATTTTATTATAATCATAATTTTGTTCTGGAATAGGCCGACTTTTCGGAAGATTATATTTTTCTGTATTGGATAAAGTGCGCAAATTATCGAATTCAGAAAGCAACCAAAATCAAGAGTCAACACAGTACTACCACTTCCCAATACAACTTTTAAAATTTCCGAAGCCTCTCCTGGTGTCTCTAATGTAGTTACAGGTGCACCGGGTGCGCCACTGCCATTGCTACTGCTACTACATCAACCACCGCCTTCATTGTCGTTGTCGATATTCATTCTTTTTCTTGATTCTGGAGGGGTTTCATTTGTCTCAACATTTGCGATATTTTCATTGTCAGTTAGCCATTCTTTTCATAAATTTTCTAATATCTATTTTGTTACAATTTAAACTGAAAGTAATAAAGCACTGAAGACTGAACGCAACTAAAGTCTAGTTATTTACACAAGACAGAGTAGAACAAAACAAACCGGGCGATGGGACGGATCCAGAGTTTCCTTGGTTGTGTCATGTTTACAGTGCTCGCACTTATTGAATCACTAAACACTGCTGATTCAAACTCAACCTGTATATACATCTGATTTCTCTAACTATTAATCTAAAACCAATAATTATAATAGGAGAATACGTTAATCATGTGATATTTAATTTTTGTCTTGCTCCGGAATGATTTAAGGTTAACTGTATTACAAATATCTAATTCATCTTTCTTTTCAGACCTTCTGCGACATATTATAATCATACAATGGATATTCAAGATAACATTTTCTTGCATGACTTGACGGAGGCTGAACAAAAAGGAAAAGAGAATACCAGTTGTGAGAAACAATATGATTTATGTGAAATATCACTGACAGACATTTTCTCTGTCCTTCATGATGTCTCAAAATAATTTTGTAACAATATTTGACAAATAAAAATAATTTTTCATAAATAAAAATCGTTAATTTGCAAATGTAACAAGATATTCATATTTAATTTCAATTGAATAATAACTTGGTTCTGTTCGAATAGAGGTGAGACATAAGAATTGTAATGAGAATGAATAACTTTATTCCTAGATGCACAAATCACTAGCTATTACCTTATATCTCTACTCAACAAGTTCTCTGAAGATGAGAAGAATAGTGTTCCAGATTCAATCCGTATATCTAACCTTCAGAATAACTGACTAGGTATAATTTTAGGTAATAGTTTGATATACGTACTTTCATTGAAAATTGATGATTTTTGAAATGTTTTCTTTTCAACGTATTTAATTACCTCTTTATATGAAAAAAACGGTTGCGGAATTCTACAATTCTATCAGATAATATTAAAAAATTTATGTTTTCGGTTGAAAATGTTATACCACGTGTTTAAGCCAAGTAAGTACATATGTATTTTATCATTTGACAGTTACATTTATATGAATTTAATCATTAATTTTATAGAATATCTAAGATTAGGCAGTACATTTTTTGAATTTACAATGTCAACTAACTTCAAATACTTTAAACATTCTTCTTCATCTTCTTTTTTTATTGGAGAATGGAGTACATAACTTCTCTTCCCTTTTATAATACGCCTGTGCTTCATGAAATCAAAATAATACTGCGATACCAGTTTGTTCTTGTGAGTGCTAGATTTGTGGAAAAATTATCAGTCCATTGATCGCCTTATCAAAGATGCATCGCCGTTGGAGTTGAACAGTTCAAAAATTTGGAAGATAAGTTGACCAGTGCCCCCTTGTTGGCTTATACAGACTTTAACCGACCGTTTATATTGCAAACCGATGATTCGAATGTGAGGATTGCTGAGGCATGACCCAGAATATTGAAGGAGCCGACCAAATCATTGCCTATGCGAGCCGAATATTAAAACCGGTCGAGAAGAATCACTCCGTTATCAAGAAACAGTATCTGGCTATTGAGTGAGGCATTGACAGAATGGCACTTTATTTAGAGGGATACAGATTTACCTATTGAGCGACCACCAGTCATTGAAATGACTACATTCAGTTATGAGTCCGATTGGGAGATTCGCTCGTTGGAGCATTTTCCAACAACAGTGCGATTTTGAAATCAAATTCTGTAGGAGTGTTGAATCGTTGGCTTACGTCCTGTCTCGCGATCCGTTGCCGAACAGGGAGGGAATAAATGACAATCAAGAGTTATACATACTGAATAACCCCGTTATTACTCTAGCAACTGCTTGGTTTGTGTATTCCGTAAATGGTAAATGTGAATCATTTATCAACCGATTCCGTACCGTTGAATAGAACGACCGTATCCTAAAAATAGATATGTTGTAACCATTTCTCGGTTACTGATTGAGCTTGTTTGCATTTCCACCTGGGTCGATTGCTACTGTCAAGTATCGTTAAATTGCATTTAATGATTATTTTCCGAGTGTACTCTTTTGAATATAGTTAATATTTGGAATTCCCCGTTTTATTTAGTTATTTCTGCTCCATATTTTTAATGAGCTAAGTTATAACTAAGTATCAATTGTAATTGGAGCGTACAACTTTGATACTGTTCTACTGCGCAATGGGCCCTGGTTATACTTCACTGTAGTTACAGACAAGGCTATCTATATGTAGTATCGTGACACGCTTTGTGGTGAGGACCCCAGTAGAAGTCCTCAAGGAGGAGTAAGCCTTCAGATAAATCTGGCGCCCTAGGAAGTTTATCCCGTAGTAAGTAGTTTAAGAGTGACAGTGATAAGGCACGTCACAAACAACACTTTCAATGTATCATTATACATTAATACGTTTCTTTACATTTTTAATAAGGATTTTCAGTAGATTAAAAAATTGCATTGCATGAATATCCTTTTTTTTCTGTGCCAGCAGTGAATCAGCCATATATGAAGTGATTCTTCAGTTTTTCAATTCATAGTGTCTCCCATCAAGAATCATCAAGAAATAATACTTGAGTTTATAGTTGAACGTGTGATTATCAGACATCGTTTTAGGAACGAAATTTGTAAATACCTCCAGCTTGTTCTCGTTAATCATTTGATGATTCCTCGGTTGCCAGTCTGTGCGATTACATTCATTTCCGAAATCCTTGCAGGGACATATATAAATACGTTCCACTTTCCATTTGATATAGCGTGTTTGCTTACTGGATCTCGTTCAAAAACCAACGCGATCTAATAAATGAAGATCTATTGGATTGATTGAGTTATGGAGACAAAAAGTATAACGTGAAAAAGGGTGTTATATCAAGATTGTTGGATAAGAACCCCCTTATTCATCATTTCGAATTTTGCACTACAGCAGATGAACGAAAGAAACATTATGTTTCCGATGCAAATAATTTCGAAGCATTATTGATGCAGAGGCGGATACCCAAACTTAGCGAGTTGCGTCAACTGCTTTCTTTGATGAAATATTGTGAGTACCTAAAATTCTAATTCTGTGGGATTGTTGAAAGTACAAAAGGAATCAACTGATACATTCAATAGAAGAGTGCGGCCGGTGAAAGGACAAGCCGAGGAAGAGAGTTAAAAAGCTGAGGGACGTGAAAGTCTAAAAGCTGAAATTAAACATGAACTTGCTAGAAAACGGGAATGTGCGAAAGAACAATCTTAACGTTTGTCTCAACAAATAACATTGCGCCAATTATTGTTCCACCTCCGATACATTTAGGAAAAAGTCGACTGTGTTTTTGTAATATAATTTATATTATAATTTTTTTTTCATCAATTTCAGGGTTGTATCGAAGATCGTATAACACGAGACCTGAATGATATCAGATGCGTCGACAGGAGGGAGGTTGGCGTGATGCTGACAGAAACTTGCAAAATCGAGGAATGCGATTTATACGCAAATGGTCAAACATCGCATGCTGTTGACATTGGTAACGAATTGAATCAAAATTTCTGTATCGATTTGGAATGATATGCTAGAGTAGAGATGGGTAGTACTTGTATGATTCGTATCATTGATACGAATCCTTCCAGTGATTCGAATTTCCAACAAAGAATAAAGATTCATATCATATATTTCGTATAGAAGGGGTTAAGTCTCTGTGTAGGTCACATATATTATATATACATACATGGATAGCGCACACGGTCGTATATACAGGTCTGAAACTCTATGTTTGAAATGAGTCTCTTACATGTCGCCAAACTCGTAGTCCCTCACTCAGCCACCAGCTGGCGCATGGATCGAACTATGTTGTCAGGATGTCAGGATTAGGCGCCATATCGTTCAAACATGGTCGTATACGTGCCAGAGAACATCCCTCGACTCATGCGCCACCCTTTTGGTACTACGCAACAGATGACGCTTAGCGGACTCACTTCTCACATAGGAAACAGCCTCGAGTTTCCAGACCTGTATATACGACCATGATAGCGCATCAAGAATTGTCATTGACTCCAACATATGAAACAGCTGACAAGGGGCAAAACATCATTCTAGCCATAAGACTACATGTTACTGTAATCTATTATATTATGTTGTTTTCCAAAGTAAATAGCAATATTTTAATACAGAAAAGTTCTTTAGTGCTTTGTTCTTTAGTTGTGATTAGCTGTTTGGCTTTTTACTTTCATCTTATCAAATAATATTGTGTAATAACTCTTGACGACAATAAGGTTATAAAAGTGAAGTGGGTGATTAATTAGTTTTATTGGGTACCTTTAATAAATCTAAGATATAAGATATAACAATGGTGAAATCGTGTTCCGCATTTGGATGTACAAATCGGTAACTAAAAGGACCTAGTTTTCACGGATATTCACGAGTTTAATAGTTACTGAATAGTGGTAGTCGATACTTAATTCACAATAATGTAATTAAAACGTACACGTTAGAATTACAATTTTAATCGACTATTCACGATCGAAAATAGAAACTAATAGTGTGATAATTACTTTTCATTTCAGTTTCCCTCCAGATGAAAATATGAAACAAAAATGGGTAATAGTAATGAAGAGAAAAAACTTCGTGCCCAACAAGAATTCTCATCATTGTAGTGAACACTTTACAGAAGATAATTTCATGTATTCATTTGGAAGGAAATCACTGAAAGAGCATGTAGTTCCTTCTAGTATTTGAAATTTTCCAGCTGATGGTTTGAAAAGTGAGATAAAACCCAGAAAACCTAGAAATCGGTAAACAATATGAATTTGTCATAATTTTTAGCTGGATATATGTTATTATTATGTTTTACTAGTGATAATGCAAAAATTATTTGTTGTGAGGGGACCTCATTTAGGATGAATATATAGTCTGTAAATAACCAGAAAATCGGTATGGTATATACTAAGTAGATTTATCACATTTTGATACAATCTTTTCAGTCCTATACCTTCATGTTCTAACATGAACATAAATCTTCAAATTGATAAGCAAAGAATATTAATCAAATATTTGACTAAAAGGAATCGTAGAATGAATGCAAAGGTTAAAAATCTCAAAAATTTATTCAAACATGTGAAGGACAGGCAGGACATTTCAAAAAAATGTTTACTTTTATTCTCGAAGAATTTGTATTTTTAACAGTAACTGTACCTAATATTATATAATGTTATTCTGTTGGTAAAATTCAAGTTTAAAATCAAAGTGACTGATAACATTAATGCTGTGAACTAAACTTTGTTTATATCACTTTTATTTTCTTTAGTAACCGTAATATTTTGTTAATGTTTATTATTATAACACAAAAGGTAAGCTAGCGATTTGATATCTGCGATTAGCCGCAATACCAGAAGTTCACCACTGAATAACAACTGTTCATTTATGTAATTTCCAGTTCTTCTTAATTATATTTAGCATCTTGAGTCACAATCAGATTCAATCTCTGGCTTGGGAAAAATCCAGGTTTGGGTTATATGGTAGCAGAATTAGATTAAAAATTTTAATAAATGAGATACTTTTTTTTCGAACCACTCCAAGAAACAACTATATCATTTCTGTCTAATTATTTGAGCATTTTGATATTTATAGATATACTAGCGGACCCGACAGACGTTGTCCTGCACGATGGTTCTGGGCTAATTGTGAATTCCGAGTCTGTCGACCAATATTTCCTCCTCGTTCACGAAGACGTGGCATTGTTTTATGTACGTAACCTATATGTGAATATAATACACTTAATATTCACTGAATTGCGACACCTGAAATATCAAAAGACACCGTACAAAAAAATTAAAATGTCAAAATAACGAAACGCACTTAATATAATACACTCAAATTAAAAAGTCGAGAAATAAACGAAATCCTATGCACGTAACTTATATCTGAATATAATACTTTCAATATTTACGTAAATGCGATACATATAATATCAAAACACAGCGTACAAAAAAATTGAATGCATTGAATGAATGCATACACAAAATGAATGAAATGAATGAATGAATGAATGCATACACAAAAATTCATTGAAGTCGATCAAGCCGTTCAGTTGCAGTATAGATAAATCACCTAGATACCGACTGCAGCGCCATCTGCCGGGCTGATTTGTGAATCTAAGCCATCCAGGGCACCACCCAAATGCATACAAAAAAATTCATTCAAATCGGTGCAGCTATATAGATAAATAACCTAGATACCGACTGCAGCGTCATCTGCCGGGCTGATTTGTGAATCTAAACCATCTAGGGCACCACCCAAACTCATACAAAGAAATTCATTCAAATCGGTGCAGCTATATAGATAAATAACCTAGATACCGACTGCATCGCCATCTGCCGGGCTGATTTGTGAATTTTAACCATCCAGGGCACCACCCAACGCATACAAAAAAATTCATTCAAATCGGTCCAGCTATATAGATAAATACCCTAGATACCGACTGCAGCGCCATCTGCCGGGCTGATTTGTGAATCTAAACCATCCAGGGCACCACCCAAACGCATACAAAAAAATTCATATAAATCGGTCCAGCCGTTTAGGAGGAGTTCAATTACATACACACGTACAGTAGAATTATATATATGAAGATTTCTTCTTCTATATATGTTACTTGTTTTCCATATTATAATTAAATTTTCACGGCATTATGAAACATGTTGTTTTATTTATTAGGTTATGTATGGTAATGTTTCTGTAGTTAAATATATGTATTATTTACTAATTCAAGCTCTTAATAACTAAATATGTCATTTAATGTGGGGTACAGTAATTTCAGTTAATTACATACTAAAGTTTTACATTGATGAAATAAGAAACAAGTTGCATATGGGTGCTTCATGGAGATATGATTAAATTCAAAATGAACATTATTTAATTCTATATCTTTAATGTAATTTTGTACATAATACTATTATATATTGTCGTCGAATCATAAAAACCGATCAACGAGGATTATAACTTGATAATTCATGAAATTCGTAAAGTGCTCAATTTAAATCATGTAAATTATGCACGTTCTTCCCCCTTGTCACGTGGTCAGAATGATCTTCATCTCTGTCTAATACCAGGCTGAAATAGGTCTTTTGTCTCTCTTACGTGTCGGAGTCATCGACTGAACAGCGGTTCCTATACCATGCGCTACCCATGTATGTATATATAATATCTATGGTGTAGGTGATACCGCGGTACCGATCACAGATGATATATCTGTGGTGGAATGATATTATTAGTGCGATACTAACATGCCATGCTCCGACTTTATTAGTAAATTAGACGCTCTACTTCTAACGTTATAGTCGAGTCAATTTAGCAAAAAAGCTCGGAATTTTTTCCAAACAGACCAATCAACTAAATTTTTTTTGCAACTCGTTCCTGGACGGAGACCGCACGATATTGAACTTTAAGATCTAGTCACTAGACAATTTTTCACCTGTTAAACCGGAAATTCGCCAATTTTCATGGGAAAATTTATTGTGAAATTTGTAAAATTGGTAAGTATTGCCAAAATTGGCTGGAAAACTCCACTCGGGAGTTTTCGGGGTCGCTGATCACGATTCCGAAGTTAGATTTACCATTTTCGACCGCAGTATCTGGAAATTGGCCAATTATATGTCCGAAAAATGGATAAATTAGATAACTTCGTAATTTTTGTTGAAAATGGCTAGAAAATTTCACTAGGAAGTCATTTGATATTGGATATGAAACAAATGAGTTACAGTCACGGATGCATTCCCTGACTTTTGATAGCAGTGCCAATTTCAACAAAAATTACGAAATTATCTAATTTATCCATTTTTCTGACATAAAATTGGCCAATTTCTAGCTACCGCGGTGGAAAATGGTACATCTAACTTCGGAATCGTGATCAGCGACCTCGAAAAGCTCCGAGTGAAATGTTTTAGTCAATTCAACAAAAACTGCGAAATTATTAAATTTGACCATTTTTGGGACATAAAGTTGGCCAATTTCTAGCTACCGCGGTGGAAAATGGTAAATCTAACTTCGGAATCGTGATCAGCGACCTCGAAAAGCTCCGAGTGAAATGTTTTAGTCAATTCAACAAAAACTGCGAAATTATTAAATTTGACCATTTTTGGGACATAAGGTTGGCCAATTTCCAGATACAGCGGTCGAAAATGGCAAATATAACTTCGGAATCGTGATCAGCGACCCCAAAAACCCCTAGTGGAGTTTTCCAGCCAATTTTGGCAATACCTACCAATTTTACAAATTTTACAATAAATTTTCCCATGAAAATTGGCCAATTTCCGGTTTAACAGGTGAAAAATGGTCGAGCGTCTAGATATTAAAGTTCAATATCGTTCAGAATCCGTCCAGGAACGATTTGCAAAAAAAAATTAAGTTGATTAGTCTGTTTGGAAAAAATTCCGAGCTTTCACATTTTTAACGTCTAATTTGACCCGACTATTAATAGTGGTACCATATTTTATACGAATACCGAACTTCGGAATCTATACTAAAGGCAAAAAAATGATTCTTGGTAGACTGTGGGCGGACCGATACGATTAATACGAATATGGAACTTTGGTATTGCAATGTGATGCGAGAGATAACCGAGATAAACTAAAATATTTTTCAACAAAATTAGAAACATTTATTAGATTTTATTACAAAATAAATATTTGAATATAAAACAGAACAAGTGAAATATGACCAATAATTGTACCTAGGTAACATAAAATAAAATAAAGTAAATCTCTGATTCTTTGGTGTTGCATAAATAATTAGGTACTTTCACTTATTCACAAAAAACAAAATGGAATAATAAAGAGTAGAATTCAAAAAAATAATTAAATATTTACGTGTCTTGCATTAAAATTTATAAACAATAGTTGTGACGACACTTTATTTGAACTCAATCTTGAGCGTTTTTCTTCAATTGCTAGACCCCCTTTAGAGAAAATTCGCTCCGCTGGCACCGAAGTGGCTACAATGCACAATCTTCTCTTCATTACATGGAATAAACGGGGATATAGAGATTGCCTTTTGCACCACCACAACAATGGATTTCCGTTTCTGTTCAAACATGGCTCTTGTATGTATCTATCAACTTCTACAATACTTGCCACCGTCAAATTTTTATTTCCTGTAAATTCATCCTTTGTTTTCTTATCATATTCATTCCATACCGAGGTTTTCTTTCTACATTTGTCTGCTTCAGGATTATCCGTTACTCCGTCTTCTGACCGAATTTCCTCTTCTTGTAGTATAACACCAGCGCAAAGCTTTTCAACGGACTCCTTCGCTTTTTTATAGGAGTTATCATTAGAAAACCGAGGATCTAAAAATGTAGCCTCTACATGCATTGAATTGTCTTCAATATTCATAAAACGTTTTCTATTAGTTACTAATACCCCTGCAAAATTTGTACTCTCTAACGGCTGATCAACTTCATTTCGGAGGTTTTGACAATGCTGCAACATTGCCTTGCCTAATACCAATAATTTGGATATTGTTACATTTCTTCAGCGCTTATTTCCACTGTAAATTTTTTGAAACATTCTAAAGCTATGCAGGCATTGGCAACTATTTTCCAGTCAGTGTTAGTTAATAGGTCATGATCAAAATTCTCCAAAAGTGCTATCGTTGTGATTGATGGTTTCTTTATTTCTAAAATTCGTGCAAACATCTCATAGGTAGAATTCCACTTTGTTATAACGTCTTGGTTTAATGTTAATTCCTTGTATATCCCATTTGTTTTCCTTTTTCTTTCAATTTAGCAGTGGCTGAGGGGCTTTTGTTAAAAAATGTGACTATTGCTTTTACTTTTGATTGCACCTATTCAATTTCTTTCAGAGCTGATTGAACAATTAGCATAGATAACTCTACTACGGGTAGTAGAGTTATCTATGACAATCAGGTTTGAAGTAAGTGCATAATAGGGAACACGCTTGTTTCCAACCGCATACGCGGATAGACGCCGTTACATTTGAAGCATTATCTGTCACAATATCCACCACTTTATTATCAACAGACCATTCACGGAGGATGCGTTCTGTTTCGGCCGTTAAACTTTAGGCGGTATGTCTCTCAGAATATCGGAAGTAGTCTAACAAAAAAGATTTCATATTGCAATCTCCGTCAACAAAATGAACAGTAAATGCTAGGTAGCTGTCATTACTTAAAGACGTCCATCCATCCGTTGTAACCGATATCGCTGTGGCTGTATCAAACTTCTTCAGCCACTTGATTATACAATTCAGGAAGTAAATTGTTTGGAACTGTTTTCCTCGTGGGTAATGTGTAACAAGGATTAAGCATATTTATTAAATCTTGGAAACACCTATTTTCAACAATTTTGAACTGGTGATATTCGGACGCTAGCATTTTCAGCAACTGCATATCTATTTTATGTTTCTTATTTTGTGAGATAGGCCTCCTTGTGAATTGAGTATCATGAACTGCGTTGCTACAATACTTCTTTATTGTTGACTTAGTACTATCGATTTGGATTTTTGTATGTATGGAAGTGCTTGTACAAGCGCTATCCATAGCCATTGTGCTACTAGAGCTTCGACTCCTTTGATTACTACTACAGCCTACATTTTTTGGTAATTCCTCTACATCAGCGTCGTTGGTGACATCGATATCATGGTCGTCATTCTCACGTTCTATGTTAATTAATCTTCTAGTACTGCCCTGATTTAAATTTACTGGAGGACGTTTATTTTTAATATGACGTATAAAGTTATCAGTTGAACCACCTTTTATAGAAAAATAAGTTTAACAGAAACTACATTTTGCTTTCATAGGACAAATTTTCTCTAAATGGTCCCAAATAGAACTTCTAGTTTTATTCATATCTAGTCCGTTCCTGTAATATTCTATATTTCAATTCCATTTAATAAATTATTGAAGATTCAAATGTTATCTCTGGCTGGGAACTATTTCAGGTAGCGTTAATACCTCATCGACGTATTATGTGAATTGAGAATTGTTTGTTGGAACTTGCTCGGGTATCCGAGTACCCTTAAGGTTCTTTAAAGCTGCCACCACTAGGTGTAAATTTCAGCCCACCTAGAAGCTGTTTTTGACTACGATGCCTTGACCCCTTCCAAAGGACCGCCTCGTACAATTACATCTTTATATCTATTCAAGCGTAAAATCTGAAGGTCGTATTCGCTGACAGGTGATTATGAATTACCAGTTAAACTCGTTGATCAAATTAAATGATAAATACATATTGGATAAAATAGTGACAAAATTTAGTACATATCAACACAACAAACGATTCTAAAATTGGTCCGAAATCTGGTTATGGAAATGATAGCATAAATTTAAAGACGTCTAATTCAGATTCACCCCAAGTGGGAACCTGGAAACCCGTTATCAGGGTCGCTAGTTCTACCCCTTTCGGCAGCGAGCGAGTTCCTTCTCCGGTTCTCTTGAGATAATTGGAATCAGTGAAAGCCAATTAACAACAGAACAGTGATCGATTTCGCACTCGATCACGCCAATGATTGATAGATTATACATAGAATTTAAGAAGGATTCCTCTCTTTCTGGTAACCTAGGGTAAGCCTAACGACCTGATACTCTTATCATATCCCCTAAGTGATCTCCGATGAGCGGAATTACAATTACTTAGCCTGAATGACAGGAAAAATATATATTAACAAAATAAATATTGGTGGCCGGAGCATGATCTGAAGGATAAATAACAACATTATATTATATCGCTGATTCAGAGGTTGAAGTCAATATAACAATAGTTCTTTGGCAATCAAACCGCACTTACCCTGTTGGTCTAATATCACAATTCCCTCTCGAATCCCT
Source organism: Endomychus coccineus (assembly GCA_958510875.1). Classification (NCBI taxonomy): domain Eukaryota; kingdom Metazoa; phylum Arthropoda; class Insecta; order Coleoptera; family Endomychidae; genus Endomychus; species Endomychus coccineus. Next base: position 75,576,450 of record OY294070.1, read on the forward strand.
TGTAGAACTAAGGCACAGTGAATTAACACACTCGAGTTCTACGTCGAATTGAATTATGGATGTTATGGCATCTTCACAAATTGATTTTAGGGGAACAAGCACTTTCCGTGAAACGCGAACAAGTGCAGCGCTGCTTCACCTCTAGGAAAACATAACCCTTGTTGCACAAATACTACGTTTAATTTTGCTACATAACTGTGGTCTAACTATGAGCCAATTCAACGTTCAAAACCACCCCTACACAAGCTACCTACAGTTCCGTGTTTCTTTCTTTTACCATACTTCAACAAAATTTAACGTAGCTTGAATTTAAATAATTTCATTTTGACTTATATGAACACAAATTGATAAATTATTTCTTGAATTCAGTTTGTTTGAATCTTGACAAACAGGATATTAATTGATTTCAAAAAATATGATTTTGTAACGCAAATTAATCTGGATTAAGGTTCTTCATGACTTGACTGGAAAATTACTTTATTACTTTACAGACACAGTATCTCAACAGCAATAAAAAGAAATTGGAAATATTTCAATTATTTTTCAATGTGGAATTTAAATAAAATATATAACTCGAATTAATGCAACAATGGGTTATCCCCTAAGGAGAAAGGCTAGCTGAACAAGAAAAAAATACCCTAGCACGAGTAGGTGATGAAGAACTTCTTTTTTTCTCAAAATAATCAGTTTTTATGAAACCATTGAAGCGTGGGCCATCTCACGCGCAAAGCTCAGAAAATATGTTTGATTTAGAATACCAGGAGCAGAGTCTGCCCATACTTCATAAAAACCTGTGGGAATCTAACTAGGTGGAAGAATCGTAAGTGACGGCTCTTCTCAACTCCACGTGGACTTCTCCTGACTTAGGGAAAAAAAATACCATCCACCTACGTTTGCTAAGCATGGTTCATGGCTGACCTAGAAACCGGTGCCCCGGAAAGAGGGATCAAAATACAGTGGCCTAGCAACTATACAGTTGCTAGGCCACTGTCTGGTATATCGTGTTCAAGATACAATAATTTATAAAATTTCAATTCGAAATAAATTGAATTATTCAAGGACCCAAAGTAATAATCTCGGATTATTACAGAGATGTACTGATGTAGTGAAGGGCCGACGCCGACATCCGACAAACGGCGGAGTGATCGGTCCCGGTCGACCGTGGCGATACGAAATGTACGGTGGTACGAATCTTTTCATGATACGAATTCGTTTGACACGAAGCCCTGAAAAAATTTAAATTGCCCACCTCTATGCTAGAGGAGGACGTGTGCCATAGAAGAAGATGAAGGTGAACAATTGATTACTGAGGCCAACATCGAGTCATTGATGAAACTTTCACGAAAATAAAGCTCATAGATTAGAAAATGATTATAGCAATACATTGTTGTAAATATATATCAGTAAATGAAAATAAGGGAGTTAATTATAAAATGTGTTTGCGTAACCTATCCTTCAAATTTTCATTCAATATATTGAGCAGCAACAGAATGACAGCTATGTGCGAGCTCTATATGATCCAGTGCAGCCTTCATCTCGAACTATAGAAGTTCAATGTTGATTGAAATGAGTATGCGTTAGTTATATGTATTTAATATTATGGGGCTGGGTCACCTATCCTTTAAACTCCAAAGTTCTAATTCAATATCAAAGGTTGTAACGAAGCTTAAATTTCGAAAGATTATTTAATTTAGATCAGGCAATAAATATGGATGTTACATGTAATTACAGTTTGAACAGTTCATTATTTCAATAGATATGAATGAATTCCGAATGTGTATTCTCTGATTGTCACTTTTCTAAATCTCCGTAATTTCAAATAAGTATGATTATTCAAATAGATGAATCTAATTCATGCCCGTTCAAAATTGCATTTCATTCCGATAAAATATGTTGCAAAAACAGGGGTCTGGCCAGTTAAGACACCAAACTTTGAACAGCCTTATGTATAAAGTAGGCGAACAACCGAAAAACTCCGATAACACTTGTTTAGTCCGCCGAGAGAAACTACCGGAGAGTCATGTGCGCGAATTTTAGATCTAAAAGTAGCGTCACTTTTATAAATTGTTCGGGGCATAAGGAAAAAACCCTTGGCACAAAATGAGGAATTGGTGGAGCAGACCTGTCCAGAACCTCGGGAAACATATAAAAGCTGTGACAGTCAAAAGATCGCTCTCTTGTGTTTTTAAATTTCGATCAGTTCAGTTACTCTCTTGTGTTTATTTGAATTTCAAGTATAAATTAGTACCTCTGAAGTGTGATTATAATCGAAGTAATCTAATTATCCGAATTTGAGTCAGGTTTAAAACTGTGAATTAATAACAGTTTCCCGTGCAAGTGAATTGTTTCAGAAGGTAAATGATAGCAAATAAGTTTATATTTTTGAGCATTACGATATATTGATTTCCGTAATTTATGATTGTTATTGTAATTGGTGAACATTTGTACGATACCTGAGTTCCGTAGCAGTCAGTAATTTGAATTGGAATAATTGAGTTTATCCCGTTATAGGTCAGATCGCGCACGATTTGGATTTACGCGCGAATTGAAATATTCCAGTAATTGTATAGTGTGTATAGAGTGTGTATGTTTGAACGACAGGGGCGTCTTTGATATATTTGTGCACACTGTGTTGATACCGGAAGTATAAGTATATCATAGACGACCAAACCGCCAACAGTTTGTGCACGCCATGCTGATACGGGAAGTATAAGCTGAGGGTGGTTGTGTGATTGTGTGACGATTGAGAATCGTAATAATTCCCTTAATACTATGAGAAGTCCTCGGCCGTGGATATAGGGGTTATTGCAGATAAGATAATTAGAGTTTGTGCACACATACCGGAAGTATAAGCCCTAATTGTTTAGGTTCCGAATCTGTAAAGTGTATGAAGACTAACACTGTCATACAATTACCGGGAATTCCGTTGAAAGTTAGTACAAGGGTGGGTGAGGTGACAGAATAAACTCAAATAGAGTAATTAACCGAAAGATAGTAAAATCTGATATTGTACAATCGGAAAACCAGTGCAAACAATATTTTAAGAACCAACCGAATTAATAACCGAATATATCGTAGTGTGATTTGAACATTTCATTTATTAGTGCTGCTATCTAAAATTTACCTAATACCGCTCATTACGCTGAGACCTGTTTGATTCGTACTTTTCCGCAAATTGATCATTCTGAATCATTCATCAACCGATCCCGTACCGCAGAATTGAATTTAGTTACCGAACTTATCGTACAGTTGATATCTTGAAAGAGTTTTCATTTACCGTTTGAGCTTCATTACATTTTCTGTCTGGGTGTATTTTTGTGAAATAATACCGTTCAATTGCATTTATATTGATTATTCTGAAAGTGTACTTGTTATGTTTATTACATATTTTATTATTTGGAATTCCCCGTTTTATTGAATTATTTCTGCTCCATCTTCAAACGAGCTAAGTTATAACCAGGTCTCAATTGTAATTAAAGCCTACAATTTCGATACTGTTTTCTGCCCATTGGACTCTGGTTATACTTCACTGTAGCTACCTTAGGGAAAAGGCTATCTTTAGATAGCATAGTGACAAGCCTTGTGGAGAGGACCCTAGCAGAAGTCCTCAAAAAGGAGTAAACCTGTAACGAAGCTTAAATTTCGATAGATTATTTAATTTAGATCAGGCAATAAATACGGATTTTACATGTAATTTCAGTTTGAACAGTTCATTATTTCAATAGATATGAATGAATTCCGAATGTGTATTCCGTGATTGTCACTTTTCTAAAGCTCCGTAATTTCAAATAAGTATAATTATTCAAATAGATGAATCTAATTCATGCATGTTCAAAATTGCATTTCATTCCGATAAAATATGTTGCAAAAACAGGGGTCTGGCCAGTTAAGACACCAAACTTTGTGCAGCCTTATGTATAAAAAGGGCGAACAACCTAAAAACTCCGATAACACTTGTTTACTCCGCTGGGAAGAACTGGTGTGATATCATGAGCGCGAATTTTAGATCTAAAAAGTAGCGTCACTTTTAACCATTGTTCGGGGCATGAGTAAAAACTATTGGCACAAAAATAAGGATTTGGTGGAGGAGACCTGTCCAGAACCTCGGAAAACATATAAAAGCCGTGACAGCCGAAAGATCGCCCTCTTGTGTTTTTGATTTTCAATCAGTGTAGTAGCTCTTGTGTTTTTGAATTTCAATCAGTGCAGTAGCTCTCTTGTGTTTTGATTTTCAACTAGTAAAGTAGCTCTCTAGTGTTTTTGAATTAATTCGAGTGTGAGTCAGATATTTAAAAGCTGTGAAGTAACAATAGTGTTCCGTTTGTGTTTGTGAATTTTACAAAAAGGTAAATGGCTTAATATTTTATATTCGGGCATTACGATATATCTTCCGAATCCGAACCGACCGTATTTAAACCGTTTGATATATCGTAGTGCGTTTTAACAACATTTCAAGTAATATGGCTATCTGAATATTTACCGAATACAGCTATTACTATAGGACCGGTTTGATTCGTACTTTCCCGCAAATTGATCATTCCTGAATCATTTGTCAACCGATTCCGTACCGCAGAATTGAACTTAGTTACCGAACTTATCGTAGAGTTGATATCTTGAAAGAGTTTCCATTTACCGTTTGAGCTTCATTACATTTTCCGTCTGGGTGTAATTTTGTGAAATAATACCGTTCAATTGCATTCAAATTGATTATTCTGAAAGTGTACTTGTTGAATTCATTATATATTTTAATATTTGGAATTCCCTGTTTTATTAAATTATTTCTGCTCCATCTTTAACGAGCTAAGTTATAACCAGGTATCAATTGTAATTAAAGCCTACAATTTCGATACTGTTTTCTGCCCATTGGACTCTGGTTATACTTCACTGTAGCTACCCTAGGGACAAGGCTATCCTTAGATAGCATAGTGACAAGCCTTGTGGAGAGGACCCTAGCAGAAGTCCTCAAAAGGAGTTAACCTTTGGGAAAAATCTGGCGCCCGAGGGTTCGAAGCTTACCGCAGTAAGCAATTTACCGAAAAGCCGCAAGGTCACGTTATAAACCTTTGGAAAAATCTGGCGCACGAGGATTTGGAAACAGCACTTTACCGAAAAGTCGCAAGAACACGTTATAAGGTAGACATCTTGTAATAATCCGACGGATTATTACTTTTTGGGGGCCTTTAAATAATTTGATTTAATTCAAATTGAAAGTTTTATGAATCATTATATCTAGAAATAAACATACGATATGTTAGATATGTCTATATGCGACTGTAATCTGATGCCCCCTTTCCTGTGGCAATGACTCCATGCTAAACAAATGTAGCAAAGTATGCAGTCAACGGTACTTGCTTTTTCCTGAGTCAGGAGAAGTCCACGTGAAGTTGAGACAAGCTGTCATGTACGATTATTTCGCACAGCTAGATTCCTATTGGCTGCTTGTATAACTTGTGGGTGGGTCATGCTCCCGGTATTCTAAATTGAACATATTTACTAAGCTTGGCGCGTGGGGTGGCCCCTCCGCTTCAATGATTTCATAAAAACTAATTACTTTGAGGAAAAACGACAGTTCTCAACCACCTACTGATAGTTCTTAACTACCTACTTCTTCGGTAAGTCAGCTTGCTTTATGTCCACAGGGATGCTCTATTGTTGCATTAAATCAAATCAATTAGTATCATGTTGTCAAGATTAAGACAATATAAATTACAGAAATTTATAGAGATTGAATCAATCCATCAATTTTAGTTCATTGCCACAAGGGTTATGCATCCCTGGGGGCTGAAGCAGCGCAGGGTAAGTGCATTGATTGCCAAAGAATAACTGTATATTGACTTCAACCTCTGAATCGACGATATAATAGAATGTGGTTATTTAACCTTCAGACCATGCTCCGTCCGCCAATGTAGTGTTATAAGAAAGGCTTTATATCTTTTTTTTTTGTATAAACTTCTATGAATTATATTTGTATGAAATTTTCCTTCTTAAATATTCCGGCTAGCTTTCTTTATTTTGTTTTGATTTGAATTTATATTTTTGATTCGATTTTAAAATGTTCTTTTCATATATTATATGGAATTAAACACAATATTTTTGATGGAATGAAAAGTTCTATATTTAAAATTAATGATTCTATGTTATTTCTTACGATTTGTTTCATGTTCTACAACTCTATGCTTAACCTCCAAAACTGGTTAATATTACTTATTATTTATAAACAACAATCTTACTTTCAGATATACAAACGATGATATAAGGATGATATTATAAACAAACTTACTTGTAAGTTATATCCAATTACATGATGGAAAATGTAGGCAATGTTCAGTTGATTTTGTATATTCTTGATGATTTTAATTTATCACTTTAAAAACACAATTACTCTGCTCTGAAACATTCACCAACACAGGTAAACTACGTGGTTACTCCTTTTGAAATTCAGGAACTGTTCATGATAAATTGTTAACTTTGTTTTATTCTTTCAATATATAAAACATATAAAACTTCTTCAATTATATTCTGGAACTTTATCGAAGACTGGATACTATACGATGCTATTTATTAGCTGTGATTATTATAACGTTACTCTGTTATGAAGATTCAAGAACACTACTTGATTCGTAGAAATATTTTACTAGCTTCGGTTACTTTAACTTATCGAAGCTACTGAGACTACTTGAGTTCTTTGATGTTGTTCAGAAACTAAGGTTATGGAAATGTGCTTGAGCTGGAGAAGATGCTTGGATCTTAGATGTTATTGCAAGACTGACCTAGCTTTCTTCCTGTTTCCTTTTATAGGGCTTCCAAAAGGACGCAAGTTGATGTCATAATTGACCAATGAAATGTTTTCTTTGCTTATCAAGGATGCTTTGGTGATTGTTGAAACTGACATAACTTCTGATTGTTTACCTATTTGACGTTTCTTAAATGTCTCGACCAATCAGGATAGAGTATTCTATAAATTTTGAATTATTGAAGATTTTCAAATTATTTGGAGTGATTATGCTTTCTGCTATCAAAATTAATATTGCCTACATTTTTCCACACATTTTGGTATAAGATAACCTATGATTAGGTTAATATTAACTTGATTATTCCAATATTTATATCAAATTTGACATTTGCCATTTCTTAAATCTAATACATAATATGAATTATCAATAACATTTCCATAACATTATAGAACTCAAATTTCCTAATTCTATCTTAAATCTATAACATATTTTAATAGTTTGTGCTATCTTATGATAGTCTGGGAATCATTTCAATTATGATTTCTTCTTTCGTATCACTGTACGTTTATCCACTTTCACTGTTTTCTTGTTTACACTTCTTATTCTATTTACATTATGGTTTATTTTGTTCTACATTGTTTAACACCTTATACTATCTACAATTTAACTTTTAATAATGTTTTTAATTCCATATTTTATATATTTTATTATTCTTTTCTGATTTTTAATGTTCGGTAAGTTCAATTTTTATTATTTTATGTTGTTTAGGAAATGAAATCATAACAAATTCCCCTAAATAAATTTATATATATATATATATATAATTATCATTAATCAAACTTTAATATTAAAATTTATTTATCTTTTGATTTTATTTTCTTTGACTAGATTTATTAATAATTATACTTTTATATTTGATCAATATTATATAGCTTTTTCCTATCTATATCTTGTAAATAAATTTCCTCTTTTAATATACATTTCTTTTTATTATTTTCAGATAATTCTGTATCATCTTTCCTAATACTATCTAATGAAATATTTGCTCTTATTTTATATTTGAACATTCTATATGCACTTTGAATACCTAAAGGTTTATCTTTTAATCTGTACACTTTTTCTTTTATCATAATGCTAGTGTAATCTCTACAACTTTCGTGTAATGGAATCAACCAGAAACTATGTCTTAAATCAATTTTACTGAAAATTTGGGCCCCAACTATTCTACCAAAGATTGCCTCTATATTTTTAGGAGCTTAATATTGTGGTACTGAAAACTTGTTTAATGTTCGCGCATCAAAACATAATCTAATGTCACCATTTGACTATTTTGCTATTACAATAGGGTTTATATATTTTGTTTTACTTCTTTCTATTACATTTTGTTCTAGCATTTCATAGATTTTTTTTCTTACGTTTTCTATATACTTGAATGGAATTGGATAATTCTTGGATTTAAAATTTTCAATTTCTTTTACATGGAATTTATGAATATATTTACTAGCTATACGAGTTTCATCTATTATTAGACCTTCATGTTGTGAAATTATTTCTGATATGATTTCCCTATAATTCTCGGATACTTTTATCTGCGAGATTATTTCAATAAAATTTCTGCTTAAGTCTTTTATTTCGACCGCATTTATTATATTGCAACCTTCATTTGGTCTGTCAATACTTTCATCTTCCCCCTTCCCTATCTTTATAATTTCATTTAACAACTTTATTTCCTTTTCCTCGTAATCTATAATAATTCCATGTTTTTCTAATTCATCTGTTCCCATTACAATATCCAATTTCATATTTTGTACTACAAATAACTGCATTCCTAGATTTGATTTCCCTATTATAATATTTTCAGTAATCATTTTCGATACTTCAGTAATTCTCTTCCCACTAACATTTATTAACTCTACTTTTGGTATTTTTAATTGATTTGTTATATCTAATTCGGACAATGGTTTTTCCCTTATTAAAGATATTTCTGATCCTGTATCACACAATATTTCTACTTCTTTCCCTTTTAAAAAACCTTCCAATTTAATTAAACCTATACTTTCTTTTTCTTCCCTTTCCTGTTCGTAGTCAATGTATTCCCTATGATGTTCGTACAATACATTAACTTGGTATTCGTGCTTTATTAAAAATCCTGATTTTGTTGATTGTTTTGACTTGAAGAGTCTTCCCTTTCCCTTTCACTTTCAATTCTACTATAATTTATTTCCCTTTGATTATTTTCATTTCTATTTTCATTTCTATAATCATTTCTATTATTATTATTTTGACTTCTATTATCTCTATATCTATTTCTATTTTGATTGACATTATTTCCATTATATCTATTTTCCCTACTATTATAATAATTTTGGTTTCTATTATCCCTATTTCTAAATTTATTTTGATAACTATTATTATTTTGGAATCTATTATTGTTGTCACTATTTTCCTGTCTTCTTTCGTAATAATTGTTATTTCCCCTATAATTATTCCTATTATCATTATATCCATTTTGGTTGCCTAGTTCCTATTATTTTTTAATTATCAATTCTGTTTAAGTACGATAGTAGTTGATTCATGTTTTTTAAGTTAGAAATTGCTATTGCCTCAGATATTTGACTTTTATATTGTCTTGAAATGTATAATAGTATCTCCTCCTCTCTCATTTTAGGTTCTAAATATTGTGCTTCATTATATAGACTAAGTGCATAAGCACTCATGCTTTTTCTAGTTCCCTCTATGTATTTATTGAAATATAACCTCTCTCGACATTTCGATTTGCTCATTTTCATCCCAAAAATTCCTTAAAAATTCATCTATAAAATCATCCAAACTATTTATTTCCCTTTCTTTACAGTTGAACCACAACAATGGTTCATCAACCAATAGTTCTCTTATTAACTTTTTCATTTTCTCTATATTCCTTACATACTGTACTTCATTCCTTAAGTCTTTTACAAAAATGCATGGGTGTAATAATCTTATATTCCCATTGAATTTAATTGTGCTTTCATAACCCACATTTCTGTATTCTACATTCATTCTCTCTTCAGATCTATTCTCAATTCTTTTTATTCTTTTGTCCTGTTCATTTATCATTTTATCCTGATTTTCTTTCATACTTTGTACATTCACATTCACATTCTCTTCAATATTCTTTCCGATATCATTCATTCGATTTTCAATAATATCTATTTCTTTCTCTACATTATTAAATTTTCTATTTATAAAACTATTATATTCATCTAATTTATTATCTATTCTTTCCTCAACATGTTTTCTTATATCCTCTTTCTCAGTTTCAACTACTTTCATTATTTTCTCAGTTCTTTCATCAAATTTATCACTCTCTTAATTTCATCTCTTATTTCAATCATACCTTGTTCAATTTTAAGAAGAAAATGATTACATAGTAATTGAGCCAAGTTGAAAGGTGATATAGTACAATAAACTGGCATTGTTGAACCCAAGTAAACTGGACTCGGGTTACATACGCGGAATCAGTTGCATACAGGAACATCTTGAGTATTTACCCACGAAAGGAATTTTCGCAGTCAGCCTATATATCGTAGTAAATCTGAATTGTATAATCTATACTTTGCAATTGTGAAATAAGTAACTATTCCGAGTTGAAGTCAAAGATAGATTTTGCTTCGTGATGTTCTCGCTTCACAGGAATTTTTTTTTTGTTGTATATTGAACTGAACTAACGATTCAGGCGAAAACATCGGAACAAGCTGTTCTAGGACCAGGAGAATAATTGTGTTATTGCAGTTTGTTCATTTTTTTTTTAGCTAGTATAGTTACAGCCTGGACTAACATTCGTGTATAGTATCCAATTGATACGATTTATGTTGGTCCTAGAAACGAAGTAAAGCATATCTAACAAACAGGGCATGTTAGGAAAAACTGATAGAGCAAAAGATTGTCATTTATAGTAGATTTTGAAATCTTATGTTTATATGTTTATGTTTTATTACTGCTTTTGAACTGGATTTGTTTCAATTTGAATGGACTGTACCCATTCTTTTCAATTCAGAACCCACGTTCGGGGTGGGTACGAGCGAGCGTTAGGCTGAGGTATTAATGGAGTTATGGGCACAGCAGACACGAGGGACGTGTATGTGCATGGATTTGTGAGTACACTGAGTTAGTGAGGGATATGGAATTGTTATCCCGGTGTACGGATTTAGAGTGAATAACCCCTGGGATGGGAGGTATACTCTATGGAATACCCCACGGATTTGGAAGGTCGATGGACCGGAAGAGCAAGCACCCCAACGATAGTCCAGGCTTGATCGCTTCCTCTTATTGTATTCGCAAGCTTGCCAGAAGTAAAAAGTTTGCGTAACGCAATCCGTCTAGTGGGGAGTTCGCGGGAATCTGCCGCAGCAGCGGGAAGCAGAGTTTAGAGCCGTTATGACGCACAAAACTCTCCCCTGATTAGTCAATTGATGAAGTCATGTGGGGTCCTTTTAAATTGAAATTCAGGATTCCAGTAGATTCAGGTCTGGTGGTTTAGCGCGCCATGAGATTGTATGAGGTCAATGATCTAACAGGCTGAAGAGATTCAGAGGGTGCGTGCCGCAAAGTTTTATTTTATCAGAATCTCAAATAAAGCAGAACATGGACTTTCATGATTCCATATTGGTAAGGTTAGTTACAGTAGGTAAGGTATAAGTATTCGAACGGAATGTTCTTTTTGGATTGTGTTCACCTACTAAAGATAAATTGAAATGGAATCATGGAATCTCGAATGATATAGAGATATTAGTAAACCTTTGCTCCCCTATACAGTGGGTAATCAGTCCCTGAATTTTAGATGTACAACGTACATGAGTATACTTTTGTTGACGTCTGCTAATTAGTTAACGGCTTACTAATTAGTAAATAATTAAGCTCATCGAGTATTGAAGCAATCAATAGTCACATATTACGCAATATATTAAGTAACAGAATGGAGAAAGTGGTATGTAAGATCGTAGAACTCACCCCCGTGCCATTCCCGGGCAACTGATAGTAGAATTGGATGGTAGCCGAATCCATGGCTGAGGGGTAAGAACCCCCCAAAAAGGAGCGACTGAGCCAATGGGTGTATGTTGTCTCTAGTTAAAATAGTGACCGCATATCCCTATTGTCCAGGTTGGAAGGGTAGTTGTACCCTGCAGTTGTTTTATTCTTTTTATTTGGAAACTTAGCTTCTTTTGCTCGGGAGTATTACGGCCGCAACATTGTGCTGGCTTGTAGAAACTTTCCTTCTACGTACAATAGACATGTCTTCGCTTAGGGTTACAAACTGGAACAATTTTTTGGTTGTGCGATATTATGGAAGTTAACGCCGGGTCCCATCAGCATGTTATGGAACACCCGGTCCACAGTAATGTTTTTTTTTTGGAATTGGACGACACACATAACGAAGGATCACCACGAACGAGATCCAGGTAGATTGTGGGTACTAGTTAGACCAAAGATGGTTAAGTGTGGACATCGGTAGTAGTCAGAACTTAGTGAGGGCATTATAATTTCGGCGACGCAAGGCTTAAGATTTCCGTAGGAGGAGTACCAACCTTGGATACTCATGTTATGGTATGGAAAAGGAGAAGACCAGGAGAAGAGGAGTCCAAGAGGAATGAAATGCATGCCAGTAACCACGGAGGATTGGACCCGTGTGTTGAATGGAATGTTGATATGTGTTATGGTTTATTTGGCCGCCTGCAATGGAACATCCCTGGACCAGCTCCAGTAGACTACCTGCCGCCCATATGATTGAAGCCGTCGCGTATACCGATGGAGAACCTCATGCCTCCCCTCGTATGCAAAATGACCGAGAATGCAAGTTACACTTGACTACTGCCGACGAGTCATACACATTTGGCCGTTTGGTTGGAAGCAACGAACCCCGTATCCCGCGACATCCCGAATTCGAATACCTAGTGTAAGTGCGGGTTAGTTATTCGCTCTCCGTTCGAACAGTGGCGTAGGTAGCGGAACTGTTTCGGACTTATTCATGGCGCTCAAGTGATGATTAAGTTTGTTAATTGTATCTATTGTACGTATTGCGAGGTTATAGTTACATTATAGTTAGTAATATAGGGTTTATTATTATTTTTTGGTTAATTTGAGTAAATAGCGTTAACCGCTGTCCAATGCAAATTATAATGTTACATGAGCGGAGCTGCTGAAGCGCGCTCCGGTAGAGATGCCTGCGCGTATCTGGGTAGGCAGATATGATCTGAAGTGTTTTAAAACAATAAACCAGAGGCGGAGAAAGGAGTGGGTTCTTTCAGAACCGCACTCTTCATTAGAAGAAGGGGGTGATCTAATAATTTGACGTATTATTACTTTTTGGGGGCCTTCAAATAATTTGATCTGATTCAAAGTGAAAGTTTTATGAATTATTATATCTAGAAATAAACATACGATATGTTAGATATGTCTTTAGGCGACTGTAATCTGATGCCCCCTTTCCTGTGGCAATGACTCCATGCTTAACAAACGTAGCAAAGTATGCGGTCAATGGTACTTACTTTTTCCTGAGTCAGGAGAAGTCCACGTGGAGTTGAGACAAGCTGTCATGTACGATTATTTCGCCTAGCTAGATTCCTATTGGCTGCTTGTATAACATATGGGTGAGTCATGCTCCCGGTATTCTAAATTGAACATATTTACTAAGCTTGGCGCGAGGGGTGGCCCCCCCGCTTCAATGATTTCATAAAAACTAATTACTTTGAGGAGAAAAGACAGTTCTCGACCACCTACTGATAGTTCTTAATTACCTACTTGTTCGGTAAGTCAGCTTTTTTTATGTCCACTGGGATGCTCCATTGTTGCATTAAATCAAATCAATTAATATCATGTTGTCAAGATTTAGACGAACTAAATTTTAGAAATTTATAGAGATTAAATTAATTCATCAATTCTAGTTCATTGCGACAAGGGTTATGCATCCCTGGGGCTGAAGCAGCGCTGGACTTGTTCGCGTCTTCCGCGTCTCGCGTAAAGTGTTTGTTCCCTTATTCAAAATCATTTTGTGACAAGTTCCTATAATACCAAATCTATTTCGATGTAGAAACCGAGTGTTTGAATCCTTTGTGCGTTATTTCTACAAAGGGGTTCGAGAGGATATTGGGTTATTAGACGAACAGGGTGAGTGCATTTTGATTGCCGAAGAATAACTCTTGTATTGACTTCAACCTCTGAATCGACGATATAATATAATGTGGTTAATTAACCTTCAGACCATGCTCCGTCCGCCAATGTATTGTTAACTAAACTCTTATGAGTATAGTTTGTCTCACGTATTGGTGACAATTATTAACTAATCTCTATTGAGTTTATTAATTAATGATGATTATGTTCGAATTCTAATTTTTAATTTAATATTTATTCTTCCGGTTAGCTTTTTAATTTTGATTTGAATGTTTTGAATTTATATTTTATATGTTTGATTTGTTTTGATTGATTTGGATGAAAATTATTTTTTTATATTATATGGAATTAAGCCACAATATTTTGTTTGAATGTTAAGAGTTTCTATATTTTAATATTAATGACTCTATGTTATTATCTCAGGTTACAGATTTTACGATTCATATTTTATGTTCTGAAATTTCTATGTTTAACCTCAAAACTACTTAATATTAATTCTTGTTTACAAACGACAATCTTATATTCAGATATACAAATAACGATACAATGAGGATATTATAATTAAACTTACTTTTAATTATATCCAATAATATGATAGAAAATGTTGGCAATGTTCCGTTGATTTCTTATCCTCTTGATTATTTGATTATTCACTCCAAAACACAATGCTCTGCTTTGAAAACATACACAAGGTAAATTACGTTGTTACTTCTTTATAAATTCAGGAACTGTTGATAATGAATTGTTAACTTGTTTTATTCTTTTAAGATATAAAACTTCTTCAATAATATACTGGAACGCTATCGAAGACGGATATTCTACGATGCTACTTATTAACTGTGGCTATTATAACCTTAAACTTTGTTCGAATACTCAGGAACACTACTTGATTCGTAGGAATAATTTACTTGCTTCGGTTACTTCAACTTGTCGAAGCTACAGAGACTACTTCAGTTCTCTTCGATGTTACCAAAAACTAAGGTTATGGAAATATACTCGAGCTGCAGAAGATGCTTTGGATCTCAGATAAATGCAAAACTGTCCTAGCTTCTATTTCAGATTTCCTTTTATAGGACTTCCAAAAGGACGCCAGTTGATGTCATTCCTAACCAATGATGAGCTTCCTTTCTTAATCTAGGATGTTTCGGTCATTGTTGGATTTTGACAGAACTTTTTAATTGTTGACCAATTTGAAGTATCTAAATTGTCTCGACCAATCAAATTTAAGTATTCTTGAAATTTGGAATTATTGAAGATTTTCAAATTAATTAAAGTGACCATGCATTCTCCTATTTAAATTAATATTGCCTACATTTTTCCACATATTTTGATATAAGATAACCTATGATTAGGTTCATATTAACTTGATTATTCCAATATTTATGTCAATTTTGACATTTGTCAATTCTTAAATCTAATACATAATATAAAATATAAATAACAATTACATAACATTGTAGAACTCAAATTTCCTAATTCTATCTTCAATCTATAACATATTTTAATATTTTGTGCTATCTTCTGATCCATTTTAATAAAGATTTCCTCCTTCGTATCACTGTACGTCTATCCACTTTCACTGTTTCTTGTTTACACTTCTCATTCTATATTACATTCTGGTTTAACTTTGTTATACATTGTTTAATACTTTATACTACATATAATTTAACTTTTAATAATGTTTCTAATTCCATATTTTATAGATTTTATTAATCTTTCCCAATTTTAATGTTTCGGTAAGTTCAAATTTCATCATTTTATGTTATGTAGGAAATGAACAACAAATTCCCCTAAATCAATTTTAAGTATTAATCAAACTTTTTATTATTAAAATTTATTTATCTTTTGATTTTATTTTCTTTATCTAAATTTATTAATAATTATACTTATATATTTGATCAATATCGAATATTCCCCTTATTTTTCCATTTTCAGGATTCATTAATTCATAATTGTTTTGAGCATTTTCATTAATTACTACATATGGACCTTCAAAAGCAAAACATAACTTACCACATATATTCTTTTTATTATCAGTCACTCTCGTTGTTGTTACTATTACTAATTCACCTTCTTCAAATCTAATTAACTTCCCTCTTTTTCTCATTTCCCTACTCATATACTTTCTTGCATTTCTTTCTAAACTATTACTGATATCTTTCAAAATTTCATTTCGTTCTACTGAATTTTCAACTAACCATTTTCTATCAGGTTGTTCGCCTTTCATAATTAATACAGGTGTTTCCTCTGTTATAGTATTTGGACAATGATTTGAACATTTTTCTACCCTGGATATTGATTCATCCCATTAACGATGTTTACCCTCACAAGATATCCTTAGATATTTTATAACTTCCTGTATATATCGCTCTGATGGATTGGATTGAGGATGTCTTATGCTTGATAATTGATGGAAAATTAAATTCCTTTTACAAAAATACTTAAAACGTAT
This sequence comes from Endomychus coccineus, assembly GCA_958510875.1. Classification (NCBI taxonomy): domain Eukaryota; kingdom Metazoa; phylum Arthropoda; class Insecta; order Coleoptera; family Endomychidae; genus Endomychus; species Endomychus coccineus. The sequence continues at coordinate 75,592,782 of OY294070.1, forward strand.
GTTTTTAAAATATGTTGCATTATCTGTAATTAACTTTCTGGACCTACCAATTTCCTCAAAATAATTTTCTAAATTATGCATTACTTCTTTACTTTTGGTTGTTTTACAATGGTATAATTTTATGTATTTAGAAAATAAATCTACTACTACTAAAATATGTCTATTTCCTTTTTCTGTTATTATTAACTCACTTGAAAGATCTATTACTACTACTTCTAAACATTCTTTTACTATTATACTTTTTGCTATATTGTGATTGATTATATATAACTTTTTCCTACTTATATCTTGTAAATAAATTTCCTCTTTTAATTTACACTTCTTTTTATCATTTTCAGATAATTCTGTTTCACCTTTTCCAATACTATCTAATGAAATATTTGCTCCTACTCTATATTTGAACGTTCTATATGCACTTTGAATACCTAAAGGTTTATCTTTAAATCTATACACTTTTGATTTTATCATGATGTCAGTGTATTTTCTAGAACTTTCGTGTAGTGGAATCAACCAGAAACTATGTCTTAAATCAATTTTACTAAAAATTTGTGCCCCAACTATTCTACCAAAGATTGTCTCTATATTTTTAAGAGCTTCATATTGTGGTACTGAAAACTTGTTTAATGTTCGCGCATCTAAACATAATCTGATGTCACCATTTGACTTTTTTGCTATTACAATAGGGTTTATATATTTTGTTTCACTTCTTTCTATAATATTTTGTTCTAGCATTTCACAGATTTTTTCTCTTACATTTCCTATATACTTGAATGGAATTGGATAATTTTTGGATTTAAAATTTTCAATTTCTTTTTTTTACTTGGAATTTATGGATATATTTGTGAGCGTGTCCTTATCAGTTTGAAAGGATGTAGGTGATAAGGTGTGAGATAAGGATATTACTTGTAAAGAGTATACAGGGTGTGTATAAAAAGTGTGTCACATAAAAGAGTATACAGGGTGTGTATAAAAAGTGTGTCACATGACAGAGTATACAGGGTGTGTATAAAAAGTGTGTCACATTTACAGGGTCACGTGACAGCTGTCATGGCGGACTCAAGGTACAGGCTGCTTCGTGAAGATGTCACCACCACGTGACAGCTGTCATGGCGAACCAAAGGTACAGATTACTTCGTGAAGATGTCGCCACCACATGACAGCTGTCATGTGGAGGTGTCACCACCACGTGACAGCTGTCATGAAGGATCAAAGGTACAGACTGCTTCGTGAAGATGTCGCCACCAAGTGACAGCTGTCATGACAGACCAAAGGTACAGACTACTCCGTGAAGATGTCGCCACCACGTGACAGCTGTCATGGTGGAACCAAAGATACAGGCTGCTTCGTGAAGATGTTACCACCACGTGACAGCTGTCATGGTAGACCAAAGGTACAGGCTGCTTCATGGAGATGTCCCCACCACATGACAGCTGTCATGATGGACCCAAGGTACAGGCTTCTTCGTGGAGGTGTCACCACCACATGACAGCTGTCATGGCAGGCTAGAGGTACAGACTGCTCCGTGTAAGTGTCACCTTCACGTGACAGTTGTCATGGCGGGCTTAAGGTACAGGATGCTTCGTGTAGGTGTCACCACCACGTGACCGCTGTCGTGGCCGGCTAAAGGTACAGGCTGCTTCGTGTAGGTGTCACCACCACGTGACAGCTGTCATAGGATTGGTTGTTTGTAAAGAGTATACATGGTGCTCATAAAAAGTGTGTCACATGTACAGGGTCACGTGACTATCACGGGACAGCTGTCATGGCGGACCAAAGGCACAGGCTGCTTCGGAGAGGAGTCGCCACCACGTGACAGCTGTCATGACGGGCCAAAGGTATAGACAGCTTCGTGGAGGTGGCGCCACCAGTTCAGCTCGCCCGACTCGTGCGAATCCAAGATGACAGGCTGCTATGACAGGGCAGACGTGTGACGACACAGCTTAAAGGTATAGACTGCTTCGTGGAGGTGTCGCCACCAGTTCGACTCGTCCGACTCGTGCGACTCGTACGGTTTTGAAATCACATGATCTGTCACGCGGTGAGATATTATGACGTCTGTCACTTCGACGGGGTGTCTGTCACGAGGGCGTTCAACGAGGTGTCTGTCACGAGGTGTCACGGCGGCTATCACGCACCATAGAGCTGAAGGTTATAGAGCTAACCCAACTCAAAACCATAGAGCATCATGGTGTCGGGAAGAGTTGTCATGGCGGCTGTCACGTGGGTCTTCAACGAAATGTCATGGCGTCTGTCACGTGAGGTCTTCATCGAGGTGTCATGTCGTGTCTTGGCGAGTGTGACGTGGTGAATCCACGAAGCATCTGTCACGTGAACCGTCATGGCGGATCTATGAATGTCAACCATAGCTTTATAGGTATCAAATGGAAAGTCTTGACATGCAGAATGTTAATTTCCATATTTTCAATATGATGCATGCAAATTGGGTGGGGAGCACATGTTACTATAGCTTTATGTGTGTATCAAAATACATGATGATTTTGACGAGAAAGTGGTGTTTTATTGAATTGAAGATCCGGCGATCATAGTTTACGAAGGATGATGACGTCACGGGGGGCATTCATTGTTTCAATCCGGCGACCATAGTTTACGAACGATGATGACGTCATCATCGTTCACGAACTATGATGGTCAGATGAGGAATAAAATGCGAGTAATAATAATAATAATATTTACTCATTATTCATCACACTGTAAAATTGAAGTTATAAGACTGTATTTGATACCTGATTTTGACAGAAGCGTAGAAGTACCTAACCGCGTGATCGGACATACACAATATAACATCATCAACTACTATATAAACGTGACTCAACACTCCGACACGTGCTTCAACATTCAGACACGTGTTCAGACACATGCTTCAATATACAGAAACGTGCTTCAATATTCAGATACGTGCTTCAACATCCAGAAATGTGTTCAGACACGTGCTTCAACATTCAGACCTATTTAACACGTTTTTGATACTTGCTTTTGACAGAAGCGTAGAAGTACCTAACCGCGTGATCGGACATACACAATATAACATCATCAACTAGTATATAAACAAATGCTTATTAACATATGTTTCAGTATGATTTCGATGCTCCTCTAGGCAACATGAAGATTGTCAAACAAAAAGACTCGTTGAATATTATGAATTTAGGACCAATCATTGAAAATATTGAACAATCACAACGTCACAGCTCTTTGCTGCCAAATAGTTTGTGAACAATAATCTGTGGTCCGAGTAATTGTGGGAGAACAAATGTGATGTTATCTCTATTGTTAGATGCAAATGGTCTGAAATTTGAAAACGTGTACAAATATTCAAAATCTTTGCACCAACCACAATACCAGTTACTAAAGGAGACATTGAAGAAAATTGAGGGGCTTGGATATTTTCCATGTACCGAAAGTGATCAGGTCATAGACCCCACAGAAGCGAGACCTAATTTGATAATAATATTCGATGACGTGATGTTTGAGAAACAGGAAAAATTCCGTGCTTATTTTTCAAGAGGGAGACAACTCAATTGATAGTTTCTATCTTTGCCAGTCTTTTGCTAAATGTCCAAAACATGGATTGCGCGACAATGCCAATTGCTTGATTATTTTCAAACAGGATGAACTCAATTTGAAACACATATTTACCGATCATGTAAGTACCGACATGTCACTCGAGAAATTCAAAGAGATATGTAGCGCATGTTGGGAAGATAAATATGGATTTCTTATGATAAACAAAGACTGTGACATGAAAAAAGGGCGTTATCGCAAAAGTTTTGATAGCTATATATACATCTAACATGTACATATACTTTCATTTGAAATAGACAAACCACTCAGCATGGACGTCAATGTGTCTAATAAGTTAAAAGCAAAACAACAATTGAAGAAAAAAATTTGGGAGTTAGCAAACGTTGTGAGGAAAAAATATATGGCTGTGAAACTGGGTAAAGCTGAAAATGATGAGATTCTGGATAATATGTTCAAGAATGTATCCAAACCTCTGGAGGAAATTGCGAAAAATGCTGAAATAATCGAACAAAATTCGTTGGTAAAAGTATTGTTTCTACAGCAACACAAATGGAGAACATACCAATTCCAAATATTGTAACTGAAGGAGAAGAATTCGTATATAACCCCCAAGATACTGAGGAGGATGTGTATACCCCCGAACCTACTATCGATCAGATTCGTGAAGAATTCAGAAAACTTAAGAAAGATAATTCCGCGGCTACAGAGGAGTTTCTGCAACAATACCCACCCCACATTGGCACGTTATTACTTGGAAGGATTCCTATTGGATGATGATGTCAAGAAATACGATGATAGAATGGGTTTGCAATATAATTCAACTTTAAACAAATGGTTCATGGGTAATCAACCTATAGAAATTGATAGTGAGAGTAATATAATTATCAAGGGTACTCCGTTCAAGGGTACCACAGGACTGTATAATTTTATATTTCACAGAGATGTTCTACCTGATACTTACACTGTGGAAGATGGGAAAAATTACAGTCAAATTATGAAAATGACTAGTGCCCATAGACGTGATAACGATCCAGCAGATCGAATAAGAAACATTGTAAAATACAAAAATGTACTGAAACCTTTGATTAATTCCATGAAAAGACCAAGGTCCAAAACATACACTGGAAATGCATATATCAAAAATGATATGCTTGAATATAACGAGAAACCTATCGAATATGTTTTTTGGAATGACGTTAACGAAATTGTGGATAGACTGAGACTTCTTGTTGCATCCTCGCACGCTGGTAACAATAACCATCACAACAAGATAGTCTCTATAATAGAAGAATTGATGGAGGCTGGTGTAATTGAACAAAAACCTGGTGTGAGACAAATTCATCACAGTTATGAAGGTGGTTTCAATGGATAAGTTTGGCAGAGCCTCCTCTTCCATGTGGATATATGATACAAATATATTTAATAATAATTTCAAACAAGTTCACGGACAAGGATTATTCCTAACGAGCGCTGGAAGTTATGATATGGAAAATCGTAGATTGTGCAACGTAAAATCACCGAAAGATGAAGGAGAATTTGCAAATAAAGAATATGTTGATAAATTAACACACAAAATGAATCTGAAAACGGAAACCAGTCTTAAAGATACCTTCAATGTTAGGGTTGATAATTTGATTGAAGATATCAACAAGGATTTGGATGAACATAAATTAACGAATGAGAAGGTTATTCTCAACATTGATAAACATCTGATGAACATTCAGAATAAATATAATGGAATGGGGATCTATATAAAATCAGAGTATAAAACAATCAGTGATAGTGTGAGGGAAAACAGAAATGAATTGAAAGAGATCAATAACACATTTAACAGTGTGAACATGCGTCTAAATGACATTACTAGTAAAGTGGAGGCGCTAGAACGACGGATGACATCTGTGGAACCTTCTAAGAAGAAACCCTCATCATCTACAACAACAACAAAGCAGGCCTCTGTGAAACGTATAACTCCAAATCCTGTGAATATACCCAAAAAATTTATTCTATACTAGATTTCCACATTGATAAGATGAGTAGAGAACAAGTTGTGCATGAGCTTCATAAGCCGAGTAGGAAGAATTTCAAAAGACGCAGAACAATCATAAAAGGTTTGGATGATTTGTGGTAAATGGATCTGGCTGAAATGGGTAATTACGCTCGTGGAAATGGGGGATTCAAATACATTTTGGTTATGATCGATTGCTTCTCGAAATTTCTATGGACTCGTCCGCTGAAAACGAAATCTGCCGAAGAGGTTCGGAAAGCGGTCAGTTCTATATTGTTAGAAGGACATCGTAAGCCTAGGAACCTGCAAAGCGATCAGGGAAAAGAATTCTTCAATAACCACTTTAACGATCTAATGAAGAAACATGATATCAATCATTATTAGATGAACACCGCTAGTTCGGGGACAACAACATCCGGTCTCCGCATCCGGTCTCCACTTCAGCTGTCATGGCGGACCTAAGGTCCAACTGTCATGGCTGACCTAAGGTACAGCTGTCATGGCGACCATAAGGACCAGCTGTCATGGCGGCCATAAGGTCCAGCTGTCATGACGACCATAAGGACCAGCTGTCATGGCGGACCTAAGGTACAAATAGCTTCGTGCAGATGTCACAACCACATGACAGCTGTCATGGCAGACCCAAGGTACAGACTGTTTCGTGGAGGGGGCTCCGCCACCTCTAGGAAGCAATCTGTACCTTTGGTCCAAAGGTACAGGCTGCTTCATGGAGGTGTCCTCACCACTGTCAAACATCATCATCAGGGTTAAACCGGAAGTGGGTTATATATTCGACACATTGTTACACCGGAAGTGAAACCGGAAGTGATCATTTTATTGCATATTCAGAATTTACGTGATGTGCTGAATAAGAATATACTATTTATATGTCGATCAGTTTGACCGATCTCTCGCGATAAGGATTTGAAATTTTTATTTTTTAAAGTGAGGCTTTATGGGTATCAAATGAAAGGTCTTAACGCGTAGAATATGAATTTCAAACTTTTTCCAGAAAAACTCTCCTGGGGTACATGTAAATGTGGGAAAACCCCACAAGCGACTCGGAAGCGACTCGCAAGCGACTCGCAAGCGACTCGGAAGCGACTCTGAAGCGACTCGCATGCGACTCGCAAGCGACTCAAAGTCGTTTATGGTGTGTGGGTGGGAGGTGTATGAGAAATGAAATATCGAATATTAATAATATTTTTTATTTATTTTTGAGAAAAGTACATTTCATTTAGGAAGTATGATCGTGAGGAACCAATGTTGCAGATTTTCGACATGGTTGACCGCACACATATATTTCCCTCCATCATTGCGATGATTTAGGCAGCTCAGTCTGTTTGTAGGCTCGAATTTCCCAGTTTGGCATAGGGTGTTGTCGAAACTGCATACATCTACGATTCGTGGAAAGATATCTAGCTCCATGCACTTTTTCGTGAGAAATTCTGCTTTTTGGTGACCTCGAACATATATAATGTCTGCTGCACACAGTAGAGTCAATCTTAGGATAGTATCAATTTCTTCATATTCCACATCACCCGATGCATATTCCAAACCATGACAAAAATGTTCCAAATACCAAGCGGATTTTCGGTCCTTCTCACTTAACATCGTTAGCGGTGTGGATGGCTTAAACAACGAATAATGTCGTTTGAACCCAATTTGTATAGACATTTCTTTGGGATGAAACACATCATCGATGATGAATCCCTGAATGTCAACCAATGCTACCCTCATGATGGCTCGTACTAAACTGATCGCTCATAGTCGTTAGGCAGTAAGTTTTAGATCAGACTCTTCACTATTTCCGAGAGTGGGGAGTACTCCATCAAACAATCGTGAATGATGATACAATATGCTTTCGTATTGGCTGGAAATCCCTTATCTGCCTCGATTTCCAATCGCACATCAACAGTTGCAGATTTCACTGCTTCCTCCTGTTTCGAACAATCGATTATGTAGAGGGCGCGCTTTTTGAAACTGGTAAAATCTAACATTGGTTGTTTCACAGCAGTCGACGAGGAATTTGTATAGCTAGAGTAGAACTCTGTGTAGTTATGGTGAGCGAGCGCGAAATCATCCTTGGCAAAGTCCAAGTTCATTCGCTCGTTAGGGTAATATTCGCTGTTTAGAGATAAGCGAATACTTGTTATATCCAGATGATCAAATATTGTGCGGTTAGCCTTCACATTGTTTCGTTTGTCCGTTTGAAAGAATACTATGACATAGCGAGGTTTTTCAACTGCCGCACTAGTCTTGACCGCCCAAATTTCTCGTCGGGCCTCGCTTGTTATGGCAGGAAGCTCATGGCATTCCCACTTCCGGAATGGAATTAGGATGGGCGAATCACTCTTGATTGCTCGCAAGAGCTTTTCTCTAATTATATCGTTGGGATAGATATACTTCACTTTCAATTCCATGCTATCAATCAGGAATTTAACGGTGGTCGTGGCGGTTTCAATGTTAACGCAATCGTTATCGTTTCGATCACGCACCAGTCGAATAGTCTGCCTACCAAATGTAATCATCGGGTAATCGTTGAAAATGTTGAATATATGCTTCAGTGGAATCAATAGACTGAATGATTTAGTTTCATGCAAAACTACGCTCTCAAGGGAGTACAACCAACTAGCGGTAGCCATATGCGTAGAAGCTGTAGGGGTGTAGCAGGTAAATGCTCGAACAGCGCTGACTATACCAGGATCTCGAACTGTTTCGATGTCCCTACCACTCTCAACGTACGAGCAAGAGTCGAAAAGGAAGGCTCCATAATTCGGTAACAATATAACATTACCTCCACCCTTCACTTCGATTTTTCCCTTGATCACCAATAGAGTATCCTTCATGGAAAAAAACGCGTCCACTTGATTTATTCCAAACTCCACGATGTCGCTGTTATTGAAGGCTTTAACGAACGGTGTAATCGATCTATACTCGGTTTTCCGAATCGACTCATCGAATTTCGGCTGCTGGTATAAATCGAAAATTGATGAGATAACATTGTTATCTCCACCATCAGCATCTACACCACCAAACTTTCGCTTATTAGACATTTTTTATTTAAGGCGAAACCCTAAAGATTGTAGAACTAATCCAATATTTTGCCGAGGCTATCTTCCTTAACAAACGAAATGTCGTGGTTCTTATGGAATATCTCACACTTTAATGTATTGTTATTGGGTTTCAGCGAGAAGACATCTCCTTTCACGTTCAATCTTTTCCGAATTAATTCTTCAATGTCGGATAGTTCGTAGTTGCCCGAAGGTATTTCGATTGTTTTCAAAGTCTTTCCATCGTCCCCCAAATAGTAAAATTTCTCGTTCTCGATATTCGGTATAGAGTTATAAGAAGTGAATCCCAACAAAGCCAAATAGTATCGCTTATCAGGCTTCAACTCGATCGAATTCTGCGGTGTGAACGAGAATATATGGTTGGTGCTTGTTAGCGTGAATAACTGCGACATGATACTGATAAGAATTTATTGTAACATTTCTATTTATATTTGCACATTAATATATGGAATAAGTATGATCGCATAAAGTATGGATCGTCTCTGCACACTTCTTCAATCAACACCTGCCTCTCATGATGCGTTATTCCCTCGGTCTCCATGACCTTCGATATCTGTTCAGATAAACATTGCGAGGAGGAGGCGGCAGACAATCGCAATCTTCGTCGATATGTTCCGTACACCTCATATGACGGTAAAGGGTGTTCAACATATATTTCGGAACTTCATTCTGATTGAGAGACACCAAATCCAAATGTTTTAGAATGTATTCCATCGGGAGAAATAATAAGTCTCTTTCGCTTGAAGGTTTTTCCATTGCTTTTATTAGATTATCATATACGTATCGGATGATTGCATGCATTCCAGGTCTTTGAATATCAACAGAAAGTTGTTGCATAATCTTTCCGATAAATTTATCGTAGGATTCAGACATGACTGCTCGCTCCAGATGTTTACGTAGAACTGAGGAATTTCAAACATAAATGTCCACAAATCACCTTATCATACTTTTGATAAGCGTCGTTATTATAGAAAATTCTAACCCCACCACCACCCAAATATCGAACTAGTTCCTTTGGTGGTTTTAAATTTCCGAAAGAGTCAAAGTATTCCACTTGGTTATTTATTTTTCTAAAGGCCACCCAATGAGTACCGCTGTTTTTGATCGAATCCAAATTCGAAATGGCACATTCTTGCCTCCAGGGACGTTTCCTAGGTAAATTGTCTCGCATAAAGACACCACGAAAATGAGGTATTTTCATTTTTTTCGCGAAACGCACCAAATTCACATCGTACAACGGTCTATTGGGTAGCTCTATTGGAAGTTTTTTTGTTGTTTCTTCAAAAACAACCCAAATACACCTTTAACATTCTTCTGCAAGTATAATCCTTTACCTAACGATTCCATAGCTGCATGATGACGCTGATCCTCTTCAAGCTTCTTTTTGGCAATTCGAGCATTGACTACTGTATTAGCGATGGCACTTGCACCACCCGCTACAGACCCTAAGGCCCCCAGCGCCCCCAAAATAGGTAGTAATAACGGGAGGAATCCTCCAGATTTCGGCAGGGGTATTATGCGTGGTACTTTAACACGCTTCTTACCTCCGACTCGCTTAATAGCTATTCGTGCAGCTTTCAATGCATTCATAGCAGACTTTCGCAACGACGCAGGCGGTTCCATAGACTTGGAAATATTTCCCACGATATCTTTCCGAAAGCAACATCCTCCACGACGACCAGCACGTTTCTTAAGACCCATTCCTAGTTTACGTTTAACTTTCATTCCCCCAGTAACCAATAGACTAGCTAGTCTTTCGCCGGCCTTAGCGTCCTTAGATTTAACACGCTGCCAAGCTGCGTCCTCTAATATTTTATCGGCCTTATGACGATCTTCTAGAGATTTGTGCTGGGAATAAGCTATGTCGTGTTCGCGACAGGCCGAATCTAACGGATTAACACCTTTATCGCCACGCGCAAGTCGCTTCTGTAGCTTAGTACCAGGCCCGCAGAATTGATACGATGGAATATGTACTTCGAACGGGAGACTGTTTATGAGCGAATTCAACAAACCTTCACCCTGATAGATCAACATTGATACTGAGCTCGCGATCTCCGAACGTTTCTATTTATAAAAGCAATCATCAGATTCGAACTACCTCACAATATGAAGACCGTTCAACAAGAGCAGACACTGCCCATCGAAAATTTAGACCTCGGGTCGGCGACTACTAATCGCATAGGTAAACATGGTAAATTGTTACCCGACTCTTTTCGCGCTATAATTTGTGGACCTAGTGGGTGTGGTAAAACGAACGTGATGTTATCGCTATTATTCAATCCAAATGGGGCAAAGTTCAAAAACGTCTACGTATACTCAAAGTCGTTGTATCAGCCCAAGTATCAACTGTTGCAGGAAGTTTTAGATTGAGTTAAAGGTGTAGGCTATTTTCCCTATAAGGACAACGAGGAAATAATAAGCCCGAACGAGGCTAAAGCTAATTCCATATTCCTTTTTGATGACATCGCGTGCGAGGGCCAACAAAAAATTCGTGAATACTATTCCATGTGTAGACATAAGAATATCGATGCGGCATATCTGTGCCAAACGTACTCGAAAATACCGAAACAATTGATTCGCGACAATTGTAATTTGATCGTTCTTTTTAAGCAGGACGAGATCAATTTGAAGCATGTATTTGATGAGCACGTATCGCCCGACGTCGATTTCAATCAGTTCAAGGAGATGTGCGCCATGTGCTGGACGGATAATTTCGGAACTTTGGTCATTGCAAAGGATTTCGACTTGAACGATGGTAGATACCGCAAAGGTTTCGACGTATATATAAAAACGTGAATTGTTAATTTTAGTCCAAATACAAGATGGACGCCGATCAGTTAGCACGTAAGCGAAAAATCTTCGAATTGAGTAAGTCTATAAGGAAGAAATATTTGGCCTTGAAGCTAGGTAAATCTGAAGAAGACGAATCAATAGAACAACTGTTCAAACCTATCGCCACACCATTGGAAGCGATCGTTAAAAAAATTAAACATCCTACTGCGCAGTTAATGAAAAAAGAAATAAAATTAGAACCTAAAGATAAAGATGAAGAAGAAGAAGAAGAGGGGGAGGGGGGAGAGGAGGATGACGCGTTCGATGATGCTATGACTGAGATTGAACCTTCACTTGCACATTATCCCCCACAAGTTCTTAAATACGTTCAAGAGCATTGGGAAAACAACAAGAAAATCGATAAAGTATATGGACCTGTTTATGATGCGAGCTCTGCCGGGTGGATTCTAGGTGTTAAAAAGATAATATTCGGCGAGAATATCGAAACTGCAGGATATAGCGCAAAGGGAACACCTGGATTGTACGATCTCATATTCTACAAAACACCCACAAAATTCACGAATAACGATCGAGCAGCATACAAAGAAATTTTGAGGTTAACAAATGCACATAAAAATGTTAATGGTCGTTTGAAGGGTACCAGTGCGATAAAGTACATGTTCATAATTAAACCTATGTTTCGACCAACCTCTGTGTCATCGTCGGAGACGACTTCGACAGCAGCAGCAAGCGGTAGCGGTTTACATTTAACATACAACAAGAAGCCTATGGAATATATTTTTTGGGACGATCCAAACGAGCTGGTGGACCGATTAAAACTACTGATGGCATCACAACAAGCTGGAAATACTTCACACGATAATGAAATTGTTGCTATAATAAATGAACTAAGAGAGGCAAACATCATATATTAGTACTGGATACTTCAACCCAACACCATTTATATAATGAGTCTTGATAAGTTCGGTAGGCGATCAGCGTTGTCGGGTGATAGCATCGTCGACGTTTCCAAACGCAGATCGATGTTTATGAACATTTTAAGGCATACGCCCGAAGGTGATTTGGATATGGAAAATTTGAAAATTTGTAATGTGAAAATACCTATCGCGGATAATGATGTTGCAAACAAAGCATACAGGTTCGGAAATTATTTATCTTGGGTATGGTGGCTTCATGAGAGCGTAAAGAATAGCTTGCTATATGATAGAGAGAGCATTACAATTTCAGGCCGGCCAGCTCAGAACGTAGGACGTTAGTATCATACCAGCACCAGTCGGGCGAATGTACGAGTAGCAGTTAACGCCTCGGGTGGGGTAAGGGGAGGGGCGCATAGCAGTGCGTCTCTCTTGTTTATGTGGTATTATCATATCATTGCGTTCCTTGTTGCATGTGTAGATTTATGTCTATACCCCAGAAGAATTATTTCCGATACTGTATGTAGATAACACTATCACTAGAGTGAATGCGAATTTAAGTGAAGTTCTGGTAAAGTATGCAGCCATTCATATAAACGTCAATAACATCATGAATTCCTCAATTCCAAGTTTAACACGATTAATAGATGCACTTCGCGAAGATTTGAAGATCCTTTATACCGAAATACAGTCATACAAAAATCAAAGTGATGTCAACTCTACAGCTATAAAACAGAGTATACATAATGAGGGTGGGTACCTTCACATCGAAAATAAAAAATTCACAGACTCTCTGATTGCTTCTACAACACAAAATAGAATTAAAATTGAAAAACTTGTAGATGGTATGATAGCATCGTTCAAAACTAATAAAGCAAATGAGGCAAATCTTGAAAAATTATTGAAGAAAATACGTGAAGACTATGAAACACTTGTTAGTAACGATCAAGAAAACAGTTCGAAATATAACGACCTATTCGATAGTATACAGACCATCAATAGTAAACTGATAACTATAGAATTAAACTATAAAACGCGTAGTACTAATGATCAGCCCATGACCACACGTATACAGACCATCGGAAGCAAAGTGTTGCAAATAGAACAAGCGATTGATGTCATCATCAGTTTGACTACGGGTGCTACGCTGAAGATATCAAAAAAAGCAAAAGGTGAAGCCGCCTCATTTCATCATCCTTATAAAAGAGCTCCTACCACCTCACCACCACCACAAAAGTTATTAGCTTCGACAACACCGATCGACCCAAAAAAATGATGAAGGGTAAAGCGCAGGTGGTTGATGAGCTTCATGAGCCTGTTCGAAAGAATTTTAAACGTCGCAGAACAATCATAAAAGGGTTGGATGACTTGTGGCAAATGGATCTTGCCGAGATGGGTAATTATGCGCGCGAAAATCGTGGATTTAAATACATTTTGGTGGTGATCGATTGCTTCTCGAAATTTCTGTGGACACGCCCGCTGAAAACGAAATCAGCCGAAGAGGTTCGGAAAGCGGTCAGTTCTATATTGCTAGAAGGGTCACATCGTACGCCTAGGAACCTGCAAAGCGATCAGGGAAAAGAATTCTTCAACAGGCACTTTGACGAGCTATTCTGTGAAGAAAGCCGCCATTGCTGAACGCGTCATTCGAACGTTCAAAGAAGCGATCTACAAGCAATTCAGTCTGAGTGGGAAATACAAATGGGTGGATACACTCCCTGAAGTCACCGAAAAATATAATCATCGTAAACATAGAACTATAAAAATGGCTCCGTTTAAGGTTACGAAACAGAATGAAAATCGCATATTGAAGCAATCTTACTCGCACATTAAGTTGGCCCTGCCCCACAAATACCACGTAGGGGATATTGTGCGAATAAGTAAAGCTAAACATATTTTTGAGAAGGGATTTACGCCCAATTGGAGTGCGGAATTATTTAAAATCATCAAAGTTAAAATTACCAACCCAGTCACATATCTACTAGAAGATATGACCAACGCACCAATCAGCGGCTGTTTCTACGAGGAAGAATTACAGAAAACCAAACAGCCAGATGTTTATTTGATTGAGAAGGTGCTTCGAAAAAAGGGTGATAAAATGTATGTAAAATGGTATGGTATAAAAGAGAAAAGTTGGATTGAAAATTCTGATGTTGTATAATGTACTGCTGCTGCGCATGTCTTCCTAATAAAATATTTGACTGGTGGTTCAGCCCAGTGGAAGTCAAATAATCGAATCAGTCTGCGTGAAAATGTCTTTGCAATTATACAACAGTTTTGTTCAAGATGTACTTACCACCGTGTACGATGCAAAACAATTTATAAGTGTAGTATGTCCTCCAAATTTGATGGAAACCCTTGAAGAATTACAATTACCATCTAAAAATTGGATAATCGCAGGAGAATTTGTAACGTTCGTTATTGGGGCTGTGAAGGAATGCGGTTATGTGGATATTTTCTATTTTGGAGGAGATTTCAACCCGCCCGAAAACGATTGTGAGATAATTGATATGAATGTTGAAGGCTACTTTATATACGAAAATAGATGGAAAAAATTTATATTACATCAAATTCCTGGTATAACCCCAAAACCTGGGTCCTATATACTTGATTGTTTCAAAGTGCTACATGAAATTGATGTCGGTTTTTATCGGATCGCGCTTCTGCCTTACCGCTGTGAAATAATGGATCTACGAGGGATTCGTAGAGGAACTTCTAATAAAACTTTCTTCTTTGACTCATACATAGTCGATGGAGAACGCAACCAACACCACAAATTTTCTCCTCCCCCCACACTTCAAGTTTTATGCTTCGATGTTCTCATCCAAACTTCCAATCAAATCAAAGAAATATGCTGCTAATGACCTGCGCATGTGCAAGTAAATATTTTGTGTGCGAGGGATTAGGTTCTGGTGAATCGAACAATCCAGAACAGTTTTAATAAGATGTTGTCCCAGGCTAGTGTTGGTGAAGATAACAGTAGCAGCAGCAGCAACTGTTCTGAGTTGGATCATATTTTAGAAGAGTTCGAGATGAAGGCAAAAGATGAACCATTCCTATTGATGAATACAACGTACCCGTTGGTGGGGGCAAGTTATGAAATCAAATGTGGATTGAGTCCTGTACGGACCTTCTCACCTACAATCTCACTCATTCAATACGTTCAAAATTGCAAACTCAGCTTTAGCCTGCTAGAATGGATCGATTTAATCGATATTCTTCGAGTGAAAATCATCGAGTTCTTCGCAAGTTTACAATCAGATTTCGATGCTGCACCCATATTATCTGATGAATACTGCCAAATAGTCCAACTTGTGTACTTCAATAATGTTGAATTACTTCAAGTTACAAAGCATAATATCCATGTGTGGTTGTGCGAGGAAGATGTTCGAGAAATTATTCGAATCAACGATGAAGTGCTGTTGCATCGAGTGTCTTTTCTCGAACATTTTGGATTTTCCACATACTATCATAATGTTATTGATATGATTAAAAGTATGAGAGACCCACAGCAGCAGCAGCAGCCCGATGAAATGGCCCTCTTGTATTGTTTCATCGGTATTCCGCTCGACTGTTTATTAAGCAATACACTTAGAGAAATGTTATTTTTCTATGAGAATAAAGTTGTGTATGATTTAGAACAATAAAAGAATTGATGCTATTATTTTTTTGGTTTTATTAAGACACCCAAACTTCCTCATAAAATATTTTATTTTGGAAAAAAGTACGTATATAATATAATAATAATAATAATAACAATAACTCACAAAAATCTTAACCTATAATTTAAAACAAAATACATATATCTTTATAATTGAAAAAAAAACATAAAAATCTTAATTCTAACCTAAAGAATAATGGCCATGAGGTAGGGTGCTTGTTTTGTCCCCCAATATTACCCTTTTATTATCAAAGGGGCTCAAACAGATTTTATTTTGCTCTATGGTGTATAGCTTCAAGTCGAAAGAGCGGATAGATCTCTGCACGCGATACATTTCTATGTTCTCTTCCAAACATCTAACATAGTCTTCGAATGTAATGGTGTTTCGTAAGACATACTCGCGCACCCCTTTGGCTTTCTTTGTGACGTCATCATCGCGATTTTGATTTTGAACAGTGAAGCTGTACATTTTTGCTCGCAAACCAACGAACTCATCCATGAGGAGCCCTTCATTCTCGTCCTTCATTAAGCCTACTACTTTTTTGTTGACCTGAGGAATCTTAAAGAGGTTGTCTGGAGCATAATCACTTGTGTCAAATTTCCCGATATTTCTATTTATAATTGACTCATAAATGTCATCATTCGTTATAATGTGGTAAATCAAACTGTCAGTGTCGGTGTAACATAATCGCATCAATCCGGGGTCTTTATATAATTTTAACATAAAGCCGTAATGAATATTATAAACGCAAGTTTTGGAAATGTCCAAAATGGACATCCCCACATAAATGGGTTTGTTGAATAAGACTTCTAATTTATTCTGTTCTATAGCTACCAAATTCTCCTCAAATATCTTGCTGCTATTGAAATTAGGTTGGGAAATATAATAGCGAGCCCCATAGGGTCCATACCATTTATTAACTAATCTAACTATTCTATGCTTTCGTACATTCTCCATAGATTTACCAAAAATTGCGTTGATCAGCAACTTGAAGAGAGCTATCTCAAACGCATTCTTAGAAGCTGCCCTCAATCTAGTGTTGAGATCTATGTAGGCTTTAAGCCATGGGGCTTGCTTAAATTTCAAAATCCTGTGGACTTTCTTCAGCACCATCCCCAGCGCCAAACATTGTTTTAAATTTCGATAGTGAATTTAGATTTATTGTGGAGAGTTGTTGATAATTTAGGTAATTTGCTGTTGGGTGGTGCTGTATGTGTCGGACAAAGAGGGAGATCTTTGTGTAGATCATGTAGTTCATGTGGGTATTCTAAATCGACTTCCAATATGTAACCAATTGGACTTTCGTCTGAGACGTTTCGAACGTCTACATCATCGAGGTTTTCAACCCACTCGAACCCATCATAGGGTAAATATTGAATCATAGCCCATCCATATAGATTGCACACATTGAAATACATTAAATAACTATTTTCTTTTTCGGGGTCGTGATTATCCATGTATTTATTGTTAGCCTTTGCGAATCGATTACTGCATTGGCTCACACCTCCACGAATTCCCTTCTCCACAAATAAGACCATATCGATGTCTTTTAAATATTGCAAAGACACATTTGTATATTTTAACATACAGTCCCACGTGAAGGAGGGAACCGTGAAATAGTGGGCCGGATCTAAAGCAAAAAGATCTATACATTTGCTGCGGAAATTCTCAAATACATCGGCCAATAATAAAACATCTGTTTTCAAATATAAATCCGAATAGTCACCTAAATTTCCACAATTAAAACTATTCCAAATTGTTTGAGCATGCTTATAATCATCCTCACTTATCGATTCGTCGCGTAATTTATTAAAAAATTTTTCTATTGGAGGAAGATTTTCCTCGTTTAATTTACCCCAATCATCCAAGTGCTCATAGGGAAATACTCCCTTACGAGTTAATAATTTAAATTTTTCATCGGATAAGTGCGCAAACTCGCTTTTCAAAATATTCAAGTCACCCACATTCAAATAAGAAACTAATTTATCTAAACTTGAATCTAAAAACCGACAGGAATCGATGAAACGAAATTTAATCACAGAATTTTTGGTACTTCTAGTGAAACTTATATACTTCTCTTTATTGATGGGTAGTACTTGAATATTCTGCTTGGACGATTTGGCAATATCTCGAATCAGCAAAAACATATCGTACCCGCTGAGGTTATGAGCCACAACAGGTACTACGAATCGATATTTGTAATTCAAATTACAGTCCTGATGGGCTAATCCTCTATATTTCCCTGTAAAATGACAGTGGTCCTTCACACGAACATCTCCCTCTACGAACTGTTTCTCACAAATATGGCATTTCGTTTCCTTCATAATATCAAGTAAACTAATACCATTCAAGTCCATAGATACAATAGATTTAAGTTTTAGATCCATAAATTCTCCAATATTATCTAGCTGATCGGTCAACCATTTGGCTGGATCTGATCCTCTATAACTATCAAATCGTGACAGGGAATTGTTGAATTGACATTTTAAATAATAGCCAACACTATACGCCTCGTGTAGTTGAGTTTTGTTCGTATATGAACTTACATTAGATTGAGAACAGTTCTGAATAGGTAATAGGAGAGCTTCAAAGTCAAAATAAATAATAAATGGTATGGGTAGTTTGTTTGAGTGATTCTTAAATTTCAAATAATCATCCTGAGGGAATGTAATTTTACACATGTTCATTTTACCACAATCCTCAATATGATTTTTATACTTATTCTCACTCCAGAAATTATTTAAACATCTATCACACAAATAAGTTTTGTGGTTCCAGCTAATTTGGGAATTTACAAGTCTTGATAAATTTTTGATTAGACAATAGTGAAATTTAACTGTGGGGTTTATGAAATTTGGGGATTTCGCAGGTTCTACATCTCGATAATATTTATCCTGAATTAATAGTAAATTAAAATGTCCATCTAATTTATTTTTGGTTAAATATGCTGGGAGAACCTTAAATTTCTCTCCCTGTTCCTCCTCCTGCTCATTACCTCCTCTTCCTCCCCCACATAATTCCAAAACGAATACATGAATTGAAATATCGTTATTCTTCTCGAAAGTTGAAATTTGTGATATAGGTAGGGGAAATGTTAGATTTTGCAAATTCAAAACAGTACTGAAATGTGGGTATGAAGAAACACGACTTGAATTCTTAGCTGTCCTAGCTGCCGGGTGTAGTCCCGCTGTTACTGCCCAGGCAAAACAATATTCATCATAATTTTTAACATTAATAATAGCCTGCTTTCGAAGTATCTCTTTTGGTAGAACTATATAAGACGAACCAGAATTGATGACTTCATGTTTATTAATATTTATGCCCAAGCTGATAACCTCCTAAGACTCCACCCCGAGGCTCGTTCTAAGAAATCATCCAGCTTGACTTGGAGCTTATCAATAACATTCTCCTTGAACCACTCCAATAAATTTGTGAAAGAATCTATCGGAGCGGATTTGGTGTGAAAATATTTATACTCTGTTTGGATAAACTCGTCGATCGCATTAAGTATGTAAAATTTTGGTGATTCTCGGGTGAAACAGATGAAAGGCATCATATAAAAAATTTAATGGGTCTAAATGAGAAATGTTTGTTATAAAGCCAGTTCGAATTCGTTGGGAAAATGCACATTTACCATCCTCCCAACGAATTCGCTCACTACGGTTCTTATTAGTTGTAGGGGGTTTATTTCGGATCTCTAATAAAATTTTGAATCTTTTCAAATGGCCGATATTACATTGCAATTGATTCTTACACGACAAGTTCATAGTATCTTTAGTTTTATGTCTGGAAAAAGTCCTAATGTACTTAGTACAGAAACCTATCCACTTTATTATTTCCTGAGGGGATAATTTTGATTTTAATAAATCCTTTTGAGCCTCATTGATAATATTAACGATCTCCCCACTCATTCTCGCGATTGAAACCATATTTTAAACAATAAACAAGCAGCCTACCTTATGGTATATAACAGAAATAACCTAGCAGGGATGTTGTTGTTGGTGGTGGTGGTGGTGCTGGAAGGTTCTCTCTCTCTCTCTCTCTCTCTCTCTCTCTCTCTCTCTCTCTCTCTCTCTCTCTCTCATCTCCTAGGGAGTAGACAACTCTAGAAACTCTATTTTAGCGCAGGATTTCCCTGTTCCAATAACTTCTTCCCCTCGATATATTAGAGCCGTGTTGCGCCCTTTATTGATATCTTCTACGAGTGGGAGAAGTGTTGCTGTGAGTCGTTTTGGTAAGAACACTGATAGTTCTCCTTCCAACTCCGCCAAAACGGTCTCTCCAAATTTTGTATTCACAATTTTTTAATTTACAATCAAATGTGGCACGTCCAATTTCAGATCAGAGATTTTTGTTGGTGTTGCCCTCTGTAAGAGAGAGATTTTGTTCAATTTGGTAAAATCCATTTTTAAATTATTTTTTTTTTAAATCTAAAACAAATCGGTGGAAGTTAGAAGTGAGAAGAATTATCTTGTGTGTTGAATTTACCTCATCAAATTGAATAACGGAAGATTAATAAAATACATCAAATTATTATTAAATATTTACCCAATCAAATTGTATAAAAGAAGATCAATAAATACTTTCAAAAAGTTAAAGTTTAGCCCGCACAGTTTTAAGAAAAGCAAAATAAATATTTCCTGCATAGAAATTAACTCTACATATGAGAATAATATTCAAGTCAATAAATAAACTCACCTTGATTTAAGCACTCACAAAACACGTCCAGTTCGTTCTGAAGCTGATCGAATAATGATTTGATAATGGTATGAGGTATGCGCACATCGAGTTTTATAGGAACTTCTTATCACTTTCCTGTTATGTTCACACGATGTGCAGGAAGTCTCATCCGCCTGTTATATCATGATAATAAGTTCGCGGTAACCACAAGCAGGAAGTCTCGTCCGTCTGTTATATTCATATTGGTAAGATCCACAACCACAAGCAGGATGTTACATTCTATTTGAAATCGCGTGATTGCAGAAACTTCCTTGAAATATTTATCCGCATACATTTTTTTTTTCCTCAACCGATAACAACTTTATCATTTTTCCTGAGAACTAATTTAATTCGTAGGACTTTGGATTAAATATTGTGTATAAAACTCTAGGTACTTCATAGGGAAAAAATAGTATTCTTGTGAGTGTTGAATGATCGCGTGAAAATGGGAAAATTTTACGATTATGTTCAAGAGTTGACCAACAGGTTGGATATATTTACGAAAACGCAAGTGCGCCGTTGGATAATAGACAAGTAAGTTGTTCTATTTCATTTCAATCTTACTATATATCATGAGTGCATCAATTTGTTTTTAGTGATTATTCTGAGGAGGAAATTAGACAAAAATTGATACATCTCGATCAATTGGCGGCAGCTGATGACGCTGAAGATTTATTTCCCGAATTGAACGGGTCTCAAGAAATAATTGACTCAACGTATGTTTTTTCCCACAATTTATATAATATTTCTATTACTAAATTACTCTTATTTCCAACAGATGCCCAGAGATTTCATCGGTAGAGTCGCTGCCTCCTCCTCCGCTGGATATGCAGGACATAGTGAATGTGATTTTTCTACTCGTGTAATATTTGCTTACTAATTTCAATAATTACAGATTGAACGATACCCCGACGTCTCTAGCGAGCTCCCCCAACATTTTGTATGTATTCATATTAAGTCTAGAATTATTTCAATTCTAATTGTACTTTCCCGATAGATCAATCGATGACTTAGCCACCCCAACACCTACACCTTCACCGACACCTCCTCCACAGCAGCAGATTTATGAGGGATTTTGCATTCATGGTTTGCGCCACTACTTGGCTGAGCTAATGTTTGAAGTATGTTTACCTTATGCTGATGTTTTTTATTATTTAATGAGTACCCTCGTTTTATTCACAATTACAGATGTCACAAATGCGGGCTTCTGAGGGGTGTCAATATATAGTTGAGCCCCTAGATGGGGAATGTTTCCTGGTGGTGAGGTTACCTTGCGATTTAAATCGCTTGAAAGAAAAAGTGAGTGAATCAAACACACACACACACACACACACACACACACACTCACACACACACACTATTATTATTATTGTATTCATTATTTATCAACTAAAGTTATTTTTCTTTGTTTTCACAGATGGTTGAAAAACGTCTAGCTCGAGGTATGTCCTTTTTCGTGGAATTTTTAGGAAACATTTTTTAGATTTAAGTGTTTTATATATACCTATGTCATTTTAAAATTGTATATATTTCAAAAAATAAAAGTTAAAAGTTAAATGTATGTATCTAACTGATTCCCTTTCTCCTATTCAAAATCAAACAACAGCAATACCTTTCATTATTTATTATTATTATTATTATTAATGTTTCTTTACATTTTTAATGAGGATTTTCAGTAGTAAAACTGATAATGCGCTAAGATTGAAACATTGCATAGCATAGATTTCATTTTCTTTCTGTGGTGGTGGTGGTGGTGGTGGTGGTGGTGGTGGTGGCTGGGATGTTGATGGTTGAGCTTCAGATACATTGCTTTGGCAATTGATTGCTGCCGCCACAGGTGTTGGGGCTCTAGTTTGATGCCAATTCACCACGTCCCCCTCACTACCATCATGGAATAATAACTTGAGTTTATAGTTGAAAGTTGGTAACATCCTTTTAGGAATAACGTATGAGAATACCTCTAGGTGATTTTCATTAAGTAGTGGATGGTCCATAGGCTGCCATTCAGTTCGATTACATTCCTTCTCTGCGAAGGCATCCTTGTTGGGACATATATAAATCCGATTCACTTGAAGTGGTACGTTTGTATATAGGACCCCATTCAATATTGCTGTTAGAATTATGAAATTTGATTTCAGCGCAGCCATCTCCTCCACTTATACTCAAATTGCCTAGTTGATTTATAGTTAACTTTTTATCTTCGTAAAATTTTATGTCTTTATTCAGTGCTACTAATTTCATATGGAATTCAAGCAGTTTACGTGCGTATTCTTCCGAAGACATATCAACACTGGTCAGTTCGGTGGAGTGCCACCCATACCAATTTTTTGAAACCCTCGTAATACATCCAGATGAGCATCTTCCTTTGTAACATATTCGAACAATTTCCAGCTGTTTACACTGCAGCACATAGAATTATTGCTGGTAGAGTGATGAAGGCAGATATATCTACAGTTTTTTCGAACAAATTGTGGGCAGCTGCCTTTCAAATTCAACACTTTCACCTGACGTTCTAACCCCAATTTTTTGAGAATCTTCACTATGAATTTGGCTTTGCCCTCACCACTAACGTATACTATTTGGATCAACTATTTGGATCAATATTTTCCTTGAAAATTTCCTCCATCCGAATATAGTCCTGATATCCAGAGTTGTATGGAATCCCATGATACTTTTCGCAAAACATCACTTGCTTCATTTGATTTTGTGAGAGTTCACTTAGCGGTGTGGGTGGCTTGAATAGAAAATATTTTTCTAGCTTTTTTCACAATCCAACAAAGCTAGTTCCTTAACTATCATTGTATGGTGAGAGATTTGGAAGCTCTGAATGTCGACCACAACACATTTCATCTTGAACTAAACTGCTCCACCGATAATTAAGACCACCAATGCAAACTAGAACGAGTCGGATGAGTCGTACGAGTCGCACGAAACGTTGCAGCCGATGATTCCCGAGTCTAGATCTTTCATTTGCTAAAGTCGCATGAGACGCATGAGTCGGGCGAGTCGAACTGGTGGCGCCACCTCTACGAAGCAGTCTGTACCTTCGGTGACAGCTGTCACGTGGTGGGGACATCTTCATGAAGCAGCCTGTACCTTTTGGACCGAAGGTACAGATTGCTTCCTAGAGGTGGCGGAGCCCCCTCCACGAAGCAGTCTGTACCTTAGGTCCGCCATGACAGCTGTCACTTGGTGACTACATCTTCACAAAGCAATCTGTACCTTAGGTCCGCCATGACAGCTGTCACTTGATGGTGACATCTCTACGAAGCAATCTGTACCTTAGGTCCGCCATGACAGCTGTACCTTATGGGCACCATGACAGCTGGACCTTATGGTTGCCATGACAGCTGTACCTTATGGGCACCATGACAGCTGGACCTTATGGCCGCCATGACAGCTGGTCCTTATGGTCGCCATGACAGCAGTACCTTAGGTCAGCCATGACAGTTGGACCTTAGGGCCGCCATGACAGCTGGACCTTATGGCCGCTATGACAGCTGGTCCTTATGGTCGCCATGACAGCTGTACCTTGGGTCAGCCATGACAGTTGTACCTTAGGGCCGCCATGACAGCTGGACCTTATGGCCGCCATGACAGCTGGTCCTTATGGTCGCCATGACAGCTGTACCTTAGGTCAGCCATGACAGTTGGACCTTAGGTCCGCCATGACAGCTGAAGTGGAGACCGGATGCGGAGACCGGATGTTGTTGTCCCCGAACTAGCGGTGTTCATCTACTATCATTATAATACGTATAGTGTGAAAAAAGCAGCCATTGCTGAACGTGTCATTCGAACGTTAAAGGAAACGCTCTACAAACATTCCAGTCTTAGCGGGAAATACAAATGGCTTGATAAACTTGAAGAAACCACAGAAAAATATAATAAACGTAAACATAGTACTATAAATATGGCTCCAATAAAAGTGACGAAACAGATTGAGAGCGAGATATTGAAGCGATCCTACTCACACATCAAGTTAGCACTACCTCACAAATACAACGTTGGAGATGTGGTGCGAATAAGTGAGGCTAAACATATATTTGAAAAAGGATATACGACAGAATTGTTTAAAATTATAAGAGTTCACATAACAGCTCCTGTTACATATATATATTTACATATTCCTGTTACATATATATATTTTGCAAGATATGTTGGGGAAAACGATGAGTGGAGGATTCTACGAGGAGGAATTACAGAAAACAAAACAACCCGATGTGTATTTAGTCGAAAAAATATTACGAAAGAGGAGGGGTCAACAGTATGTGAAATGGTTGGGTCTAGATAATAAGCACAACAGTTGGATCGATAATTCGGATCTTGTTCAATGAACCCATCATTAACCATTTGGAGATTATGAGGAACAAACAAAAAGCTGGGATATTATTGACTCGAGGGTATGGATATTATAATAGAACAAAATTCCGTGACTATGAGGGTGAATCAAGAGTGAAAATTATAATATTTGAAACATATATTGTTAAGATTATACTTAAGTCTTTTGTATTGAGAACATTTTGAAATTAATGAAAAATATTATTTTGAGATCTTTGGTCTTTCTCCCTCCCCTCGTTAAATAACGGTGCGATCTTGAATTCTCATCAGTCTGTATGGAAGCGTACGTAGGAGAAGGTGTTCTCAATACGCTTATAAACAAGCTCTCGTTTGAACTTCATATTCCTGGTTATCAATTCTGTGGTCCCGGTACAAAATTAGAAGAACGGTTGAGAAGAGGAGATTCAGGTATCAATCCACTCGATAAAGCTTGCCGCGAACACGATATTCCATATCTGCGGAACGCTAGTTTTGAAGGACGTCACGAGGCGGATGAAATATTAGAGAATGCAGCTTGGCAACGTGTCAAATCTAAAGACACAAAATTTGGAGAGAGGATTGCCGCTTTCGGTGTGAATAAAATTATGAAGGCAAAGAGGAAATTGGGGATGGGTATGAGAAAGAAGGTTGGGTTCGGAAGTGCAATTGTCGATGGGGTGAGAAAAGTTATGAAGAATAAGTTTGACCCAACCAATCTGAAGAGAAGATCTCAAACAGCGTTGAAAGTTGCACGAAAACAATTCAAAAAAGCAGGTGGGCGGAAAAATGTTCTGTTACCAAGAGTAATTCCTATTCCAAAGACTGGAGGATTTCTACCATTTTTAATACCTCTGTTTGCAGGCTTTTCAGTTGCTGGAGCATTGGCGGGAGGTGGTGCAGGCATCGCTAAGGCCGTCAACGACAGCAAAGCAGCTCGGAAAACCTTGGAGGAAACGGAAAGACATGATAAAACAATGGAAGCTATAGCTTTGGGGAAACAAGGATCTGGTCTATATTTGAAAAAGTATCGCAAAGGTCTTGGTCCATATTTAAATAAACGTCCAAAAAACTGCCAGTAAACCTACCCAGAAGACCTCTGACCGATCTCTATCTACGAAAACTAGCAAAAGCTCTGAAAATTCCCCATTTTAGAGGAGTATTTATGCGTGATGAACTGCCATCCAACGGACCATGGAGAAACGAGCCTGGAATAGTTAATTTAGATAGCTCGGACAATGAAGGCAGTCACTGGGTTGAGTTTAATAAAGTCGGTAATACAGTTTTATATTATGATAGTTTTGGCAATTTACGCCCCTCTCGCGAACTAGTGGATTATTTCAAAAAGTGTAAGATATTATTCAATCACGACAACTTTCAACAATATAACACTTATAATTGTGGCCAGTTATGTTTAGAATTCCTCTCTAACTCTTCAGTTGTGGTCGACTAACCCTGCATTTATTAGTATATAAATAGATTGTTGATGAAGTTTTCATCAATCATGTCTCAGACGTTCACTATCACGGGTAAGAGCTCCCGCTTATCTGTAGATTTTCACCCACCTATAGAACTAGATCCTCATTCATATTATCCTATCGCACTTGTTGGTTTGCATACGTACAATAGCATTCCGAACATTGGAGAAGGTTTTAATAAATTTTATTATAAAAATGTGAAGGGTGAGGAAGAGGTAGTTACTATACCTACGAGTTGACAGACATCGAGGATTTCATACGAAGAGCAGTTTGTGGGATAGGAGTGAAGCAAGAAGAACGTGACCGGAAATTATCAATAAAATCTAACAACAACACTCTACACACAGAGCTGAAGAGTGATTTCGAAGTGAATTTTATTCCTAAAGATAGTATAAGCAAACTGTTGTGATTCAGCAAAAAGAAATTGGCATCTCGTGAACTACACGTATCTGATCGCCCTATAAACATAATCAAAGTTCAAACTATTAGAGTGGAGTGTAACTTAACCACAGGAGCATATTATAACAATAAGTTAGCTCATACGATATATGAGTTTTCACCTCTTGGACCACCTGGTTTTTCCATTGATATAGAGCCGAAGAATCTTATTTATCTACCGGTCATCAACAAGACGTCCTTCGATACATCACACTGAATATTCTAGATCAGAATTGGAAACGGGTAAATTTTCAGTTGACGTTAAACTAGAGATGGAAAGTTTCCTGAATTTCCCCAAAAACACCAGGGCTTATCGCATCATCATTAACGACCGTATAATGTAGTATTCTCCAATTACAGGATCAGTTCTGAATTTGGTGTGAAGAACCGGGTGATGAATCATAATGTTATTATTTTAGTTCTAAATGATGTACTATCAACATTTTTTTGTCCAAATAAATGTAATTTATATTATATTTGATATTTTTATTTCTCAAAACGGTAGATGGTGATGTAAACATCCGACGATCATAGTTTGTAAACTATGGGAGCTGGTTGCTGGAAATGAAACAAATTGAAACAACTAGTGACGTTATCAGTCAGTTATCAACGTTTGCAATGAGATCGAAACGGAGACTTACCCCCCACCCTCACTATTCACGTTCACGTTCTCACGTATGTAAGAGAGAATCATTTCAGAAAATGTTCAGTAATCTATATCAAGACCTGTATATCTCAAATGCCGAAAACCGAACGGTGAAGTTCCTTTTCAGCGTATCGCTTAGTAATTCTAAATTGAATCGCCTCGTAAGGCATTTAGGTTTCGAAATTTATTGATGATATGGTGTTTTACAATTTATTCTGAACTACGTTCAACAAAGGTGTGTTTTATTAATTAGAGGTTTGATAAAAATTTGATAAACAGTATCTACCTAAACATGTCACGGAGTGAGGAGGTCGATTTCCTAATACGTATAATAAAATTATGAGTTCTCTTATGTTTCGAAATGAGAATTACTCTTATCTTATTCTGATAAAGAGCACTAAAAAAAGGTAGCCAACCAGATCATCTCCACGCGCTTTGTAACGTTCTTGTCTATTTCATATCTCGACATGAAAATTATTGCCCTTGTGGCTAACCAATCAGATCATCTCCAGCGCGCTTTGTAACGTATAAATTTCTTATCTGTTTCAAGTCTCGACATGAAAATTATTGACCTTGCAGGTAACCAATCAGATCTTCAATTCAATAAAACACCACTTACTCGTCGAAATCATTATCTATTAATAGGTTTCTTTTACATTTTCAAAAAGATTTTGAGTAGTAAAACTGATAAGATGCTAAGATTTAAACACTGCATTTCATAAATTCCATTTTCTTTCTGTGATGTCGCTCCAGTTTAAATTAATCGGTGTTGTTGGCTGTGCCCCTCCAGTTTACCAGTTATTAGTTCCACCCTCAGTGCTATGATCGTCAACTTGAGGAGAAGGGAGAATCCAAAGATTTGTCATCAGTTCGTTTTCTCCTAAAATCGATCGATCCCTCTTAGTCGTTTGGAACGATCGTTTCTTCTTCCACATATTCATTCATCATCTTCTATTCAGGGCTTCTATTGGGTCAGTTTATCGTGATAGAATCTCTTTCAATATTTCTTTCAACTGGGCGAATAAGCTCACATTTGGGCATTGTATACCGAAAATGTTGTATATGAACATTAGGTATTTTCAACGGAAATTTGGACTTTGGCCAACTGTTAATCAGCTGTGAACTTGGAAATTCCATCATATACACCATTCTATCTATGAAGAATACAATCTCTCCTGAGGGTTGTTGATAAATTGCCGATATATTCTTAAAATTGCTTGGTAAAAATGATAACCAGTCCGTAATTAACATTGGCTGCTCCATGATTCTAGTTTCTAAATCCATAGCCCAAACCCATCTTCCGTAGAATGTATACAATCGTTGATTCACCACTAGGAAGGTGTGTGCGCGTTTTTTTGAAACTGGCGTAATCTAACATTGGTTGTTCCACAGCAGCCGACGAGGAATTTGTATACAGTTACTGTCATCGGTTCGAAACAGTGACGTCCTCATCGTTCGTAAACTATGATCGCCGGATCTTCAATTCAATAAAACACCACTTTCTCGTCAAAATCATTATGTATTTTGATACACACATAAAGCTACAGTAAGATGTTCTCCCCACCCAATTTGCATGCATCATATTGATTTTACTTCATCAAAAATATGGAAATTAACATTCTGCATTTCAAGACTTTCCATTTGATACCTATGAAGCTATAGTTGACATTCATAGATCCGCCATGACAGTTCACGTGACAGATGCTTCATGGATCCACCACGTCACACCCGCCAAGACACGACATGACACCTCGATGGAGACTTCACGTGACAGACGTCATGACATCTCGTTGGAGACCCACGTGACAGCCGCCATGACAACTCTTTCCGACACCATGATGTCCTATGGTTTTGAGTTGGGTTAGCTTCATAACCTTCAGCTCTATGGTGCGTGATAGCCGCCATGACACCTCGTGACAGACACCTCGTTGAACCCCCTCGTGACAGACACCCCGTCGAAGTGACAGACGTCATAATATCTCACCGCGTGACAGATCATGTGATTTCAAAACCGTACGAGTCGCACGAGTCGGACGAGTCGAACTGGTGGCGACACCTCCACGAAGCAGTATGTACCTTTATGCTGTGACGTCACACGTCTGCCCTGTGATAGCAGCCTGTCATCTTGGATTCGCACGAGTCGGACGAGCTGGTGGCGCCACCTACAAGAAGCAGTCTGTACCTTCAACGACGCATCCTATGACAGCTGTCACGTGGTGGCGACACCTCCACGAAGCAGTCTGTACCTTTGGCCCGTCATGACAGCTGTCACGTGGTGGCGACAAATCCCCGAAGCAGCCTGTACCTTTGGTTCACCATGACAGCTGTCCCGTGATAGTCACGTGACCCTGTATACTCTTTACAAACAACCAATCCTATGACAGTTGTCACGTGGTGTTGACACCTACACGAAGCAGCCTGTACCTTTAGCCTGTCACGACAGCGGTCACGTAGTGGTGACACCTACATGAACCAGCCTGTACTTTTAGCCCGCCATGACAGCTGTCACGTGGTGGTGACACCTACACGGAGCAGTCTGTACCTTTAGCCCGCCATGACAGCTGTCACGTGGTGATGACACCTCCAAGAAGCAGCCTGTACCTTGGGTCCATCATGACAGCTGTCATGTGGTGGGGACATCTCCATGAAGCATCCTGTACCTTTGGTTCGCCCATGACAGCTGTCATGTGATGGGGACATTTTCACGAAGCATCCTGTACCTTTGGTCCGCCATGACAGCTGTCACGTGGTGATGGGGACATCTTCACGAAGCAGCCTGAATCTTTGGTCTACCATGACAGCTGTCACGTGGTGGGAACATCTTCACGAAGCAGCCTCTACCTTTGGTTCCACCATGACAGCTGTCACGTGGTGGCAACATCTTCACGAAGTAGTCTGTACCTTTGGTCTGCCATGACAGCTGTCATGTGATGGCGACATCTTCACGAAGTAGCCTGTATCTTAGGTCCACCACGACAGCTGTCACTTGGTGGCGACATCTTCACGAAGCAGTCTGTACCTTTGATCCTCCATGACAGCTGTCACGTGGTGGTGACACCTCCACATGACAGCTGTCATGTGGTGGCGACATCTTCACGAAGTAGTCTGTACCTTTGGTCCGCCATGACAGCTGTCACGTGGTGGTGACATCTTCACGAAGCAGCCTGTACTTCGAGTCCGCCATGACAGCTGTCACGTGACCCTGTACATGTGACACACTTTTTATACACACCCTGTATACTCTTTCATGTGACACACTTTTTATACACATCCTGTATACTCTTTCATGTGACACACTTTTTATACACACCCTGTATACTCTTTACAAGTAATATTCTTATCTCACACCTTATCACCTACATCCTTTCAAACTGATAAGGACACGCTCACACCGGATGCACATCGACAGCTAGACCGGAAGTGGAGACCGGATATCCTGGTGCAGAACTAGTCCAGTTCATCTACTTATTTCATTCAAATTTTTGCTTAAGTCTTTTATTTCGACCGCATTTATTATATTGCAACCTTCCTTTGGTTTGTCAATACTTTGATCTTCCCCCTTCCCTATATTTGAAATTTCATTTAACAACTTTATTTCCTTTTCCTCGTAATCTATAATAATTTCATGTTTTTTGATTCATCTCTTCCCATTACAATATCCAATTTCATATTTTGTACTGTAAATAACTGCATTTCTAGATTTGATTTCCCTATTATAATATTTTCAGTTATCATTTTTGAGACTTCAGTAATTTTCTTTCCACTAACATTTATTAACTCTACTTTTGGTATTTTTAATTGATTTGTTATATTTAATTCGGACAATAGTTCTTCCCATATCAAAGATATTTCTGATCTCGTATCACACAATATTTCTATTTCCTTCCCTTTTAAAAAACCTTTTAATTTAATTAAACCTATACTTCCTTTTTCTTCCCTTTCCTGTTCGTTGTCAATGTATTCCCTATGATGTTCGTATGATACATTACCTTGGTATTCGTGCTTTGTTGAAAATCCTGATTTTGTTGATTGTTTTGACTTGAAGAGTCTGCCCTTTTCCTTTCACTTTCAATTCTACTACAGTTTATTTCCCTTTCATTATTTTGATTTCTATCTTCATTTCTATTTCCATTTCTATTATTATTATTTTGATTTCTATTACCCCTATATCTATTTCTATTTTGATTAGCATTATTTCCATTATATCTATTTTCCCTATTAAAATAATAATTTTGATTTCTATTATCCCTATTTCTGAATTTATTTTGGTAACTATTAATTTGGAATCTATTATATTTTTCTGTCCTCTTTCATTATAATTATTATTTCCCCTATAATTATTCCTATTATCATTATATCCATTTTGTTGCCTAGTTCCTATGTTATTTTTATTATCAATCCTGTTCAAATATGATAGTAATTGATTCATGTTTTTTAAATTTGAAATGGCTATTGCCTCAGATATTTGACTTTTATACTGTCTTGAAATGTACAACACTATCTCTTCCTCTCTCATTTTAGGTTCTAAGTATTGTGCTTCATTATATAGGGTTAGTGCATAAGCACTCATGCTTTTTCTAGTTCCCTCTATATATTTATTAAAATACAACCTCTCTCGACATTTCGATTGTTCATTTTCACCCCAAGAATTACTTAAAAATTCGTCTATAAATTCATCTAAACTATTTAATTCCCTCTATTTACAATTGAACCACAACAATGGTTCATCAACCAATCGTTCTCTTATTAACTTTTTCATCTTCGCTATATTCCTTACATACTGTACTTCATTTCTTAAGTCTTTTACAAAGATACATGGGTGTAATAATCTTATATTCCCATTAAATTTAATTGTGCTTTCATAACCCACATTTCTGTATTCTACTTGCATTCTCTCTTCAGATCTATTCTCAATTCTTTCTATTCTTTCATCCTGTTCACTTATCATTTTAGCCTGATTTTCTTTCATACTTTGTACATTCTTATTCACATTCTCTTCAATATTCTTCCCATATCATTCAATCGATTTTCAATAATATCTATTTCCTTATCTATATTATTGAACTTTCTATTTACAAAGCAATTATATCCATCTAACTTATTATCTATTCTTTCCTCAACGTGTTTTCTTATATCCTTTTTCTCAGCTTCAACTACTTTCATTATTTTCTTAGTTCTTCCATCAAATCTATCATTCACTCTCTCAATTTCATCTCTTATTTCAATCATACCTTGTTCAATTTTAGCATTTGTTTCATTTGTACTTTGTTCAATTTTTACATTCGTCTCATTAACTTTCATATTTAAACTCTCAAGCAATTTCAGTATTTGTGCTTGACTATCTACTACAGGCGTTCTCTCTTCACTTATCATTCCACCATGTTCATCAAACCCTATTAATTCTGGAGTACTTTGTTTATCACCTTCCATTTTTATTTCCCTTATTAATTAATCTAGTTTTCTAAATTCTCACTTTTCTTTCATTTTATTTCGTGGTTCTATTTGAATTTCCCTTTTCCAAATGGCTTTTGATTTTCCTTTTTCCAAATGGCCCCACGTTTTGATCACAATTGTTAACTAAACTCTTATGAGTATAGTTTGGCCCACGTTTTGGTGACAATTATTAACTAATCTCTATTGAGTTTATTAATTAATGATGATTATGTTTGAATTCTAATTTTTAATTTAATATTTATTCCTTCGGCTAGCTTTTTAATTTTGATTTGAATGTTTTGAATTTATATTTTATATGTTTGATTGATTTGAATTAAAATGATTTTTTTATATTATATGGAATTAAGACACAATATTTTGTTTGAATGTTAAAAGTTCCTATATTTTAATATTATTGACTCTATGTTATTATCTCAGGTTACAGATTTTACGATTTATATTTTATGTTCTAAAATTTCTATGTTTAACCTCAAAACTACTTAATATCAATTCTTGTTTACAAACGACAATCTTATATTCAGATATACAAATAACGATACAATGAGGATATTATAATTAAACTTACTTTTAGTTATATCTAATAATATGATAGAAAATGTTGGCAATGTTCAGTTGATTTTTTATCCTCTTGATTATTTGATTATTCACTCCAAAATACAATGCTCTGCTTTGAAAACATACACAAGGTAAGTTACGTTGTTACTTCTTTATAAATTTAGGAACTGTTGATAATAAATTGTTAACTTGTTTTATTCCTTTAAGATATAAAACTTCTTCAATAATATACTGGAACGCTATCGAAGACTGGATATTCTACGATGCTACTTATTAACTGTGGTTATTATAACCTTAAATTTTGTTCGAATACTCAGGAACACTACTTGATTCGTAGGAATAATTTACTTGCTTCGGTTACTTTAACTTGTCTAAGCTACAGAGACTACTTGAGTTCTTCGATGTTACCAAAAACTAAGGTTATGAAAATATACTCGAGCAGCAGGAGATGCTTTGGATCTCAGATGTAAATGCAGAACTGTCCTAGCTTCTATTTCAGATTTCCTTTCATAGGACTTCCAAAAGGACGCCATGTCATTTCTAACCAATGAGGTGCTTCCTTTCTTAATCTAGGATGTTTTGGTCATTGTTGGATTTTGACACAGCTTTTTAAGTGTTGACCAATTTGAAGTATCTAAATTGTCTCGACCAATCAAATTTGAGTATTCTTGAAATTTGGAATTATTGAAGATTTTCAAATTATTTAAAGTGTCCATGCATTCTCCTATTCCAATTAATATTGCCTACATTTTTCCACATATTTTGGTATAAGATAACCTATGATTAGGTTCATATTAACTTGATTATTCCAATATTTATGTCAATTTTGACATTTGTCAATTCTTAAATCTAATACATAATATAAAATATAAATAACAATTACATAACATTGTAGAACTCAAATTTCCTAATTCTATCTTAAATCTATAATATATTTTAATATTTTGTGCTATCTTCTGATAGTCTTTGATTCATTTTAATAAAGATTTCCTCCTTCGTATCACTGTACGTTTTTCCACTTTCACTGTTTCTTGTTTACACTTCTTATTCTATATTACATTCTGTTTTAATTTTGTTATACATTGTTTAATACCTTATACTACCTATAATTTAACTTTCAATAATGTTTTTGATTCCATATTTTATATATTTTAATAATCTTTTCTAATTTTAATGTTTCGGTAATTTAAAATTTTATCATTTTATGTTATGTAGGAAATGAAATCATAACAGTATATTTTGTTAATGTATGTTTTTCGGCTATTTAGGCTATTTTAAGTGTTCTATACAAATTCCGCTTATCGGAGATCACTTAGATGATATGATCGAGTATCAGGTCGTTAGGTTCACCTCAGGTTACCAGAAAGAGAGAGGAATCCTTTAATTTCAGATATTATCTATCAATTATCGGCGTGATCGAGCGCGAAATCGATCACTGTTCAGAGTTGTGCTAATTAGTCTTTTGTTTATTCCAACTCTCTAAAGAGAACATGGACAAGAACTCGCTCGCTGGCGAAAGGGGTAGAGCTAACGACATTGATAATTTATCAGGTTCCAACTTAGGCTCAACCTGAACTTGACGTTTTTCAACTCATTTTATTCCCCTTTTCTAAATTTTGGATTAATTTTGTATTCGTTTGCTGTGTTGTAATGTATCATATGTTGTTAATTTTCATTCAATATACAGGGTGTCCTCGAACTGCGTGGCCAAAATAAAACCGAAGATTCTTTGATTCGAAAAAAATTTGATGAGCCTTTTTACTTTTGCCTCAAGTATCTTGTTTAGCCGGTAGAGGGCTTCAAAGTTGCAAAAATAATTTTGTTTCTTCGGTATAACTTGAGAACGTGATGAAGGACTTTTACAATATTTGGCAAGTGAGTTACTGTTGATAATAGCCGTTTTTGAGAGTGGAGCACAGAGCCTTAGAGACTATATAAATGGCTCAAACTTGAGGATGTAACAGGAAAAGTGTCCAGAACTTTTTTGTGGTCAATGTAATTCACTCTATATTCTTTACGTATTTTGTTTGAAAACTTTTTTTACTCTTAGAAAATTTTGATAAAATCAACGGATTAGCTTGAAAAAATTAATTATTGAGTCTCTGCAATTCTGGCTAACTCATTTTACTTGATTAAAATACCTTAGTTGCCTTTGCTTTTCTAATGTCATTTTGGCATTTGGAGAATTCATTCTCAAAACTGTCAGTTTTTACTTCGCTTTCCATAAAAATTTTATAAAATTATGGCTCAAAATTTCACTAACACTGAAATGGTTGATATGTTATTGATTTATGGACTTTGTCGTTTCAATGGCCGGAGAAGTGTACAAGTTCACGGGGAAAGATATCCGCACCGCAGAATTTCAAATCGGCAAACCTTTGCTAATATCGAGAGGCGACTTCGCGAAACTGGCAGATTTGAAGCAAATCGCAGAGAAACTGAACGCAGACGGACAAGAAGGACGTTAGAGCTAGAAAAAGAGATACTGGAAGCGGTTGAAACTGAACCTAGGATAAGCACACGACGTTTGGGACTTCGTATTGGAGCCTCAACATCATTAGTTCATAATGTACTGAAAGAAGAACTGTTGTATCCCTATCATATTAAAACAGTTCAAGACTTATTGCCCATGGATCCAGGTCATCGGCTAGGTTTCTGTCGGTTTATTGTCCAAAGACAAAACGCAAACCCCAATTTTTGTAAAAGAATTCTGTTCACGGACGAAGCTACTTTCACGGGATGTGGTCTTTTTAACCTCCATACTGAACATTTCTATGCTGATGAAAATCCTCATGAAACGGAAGTTACACATTTTCAGAATCAAACTAAAATCAATGTTTGGGTTGGAATTGTGGATAACTTTATTATTGGTCCTACCGTTATACCCAATCGATTGAACGGGGAGAGCTACTTGAACTTTTTGGAACAAAGGCTACCTGAACTGTTGAAGACTTGCCCTTACACATTCGTCGTGACCTTTGGTTTATGCATGATGGTGCACCTCCTCAATTCACATTAGCTGTGAGGCGACATTTGAATGCGGAATATCCAGATCGCTGGATAGGTAGAGGACACGATGCACCAGTGAACTGGCCGGCCCGCTCCCCTGATTTGATGCCCTGCGACTTCTTTCTATGGGGGGAAAGTTTATGCAGCTCCAGTAAACACACGGGAGAAATTGTTGCAACGAATTAATCATGGAGCGGATTGATTGAAGAATGATCCTGAAGTACTAGCCAGAGTTCAATTCAATTTCTTGAAACGAATTAATTTGTGTATTCAGGAAAATGGGCAACATTTCGAACAATTGATGCCTTAGCGATTTCACAAAAAGTTTAGTTGTTTCTTTTAATTTAGCATTTGTTTTTCCTAAATAATCACATCGTTTCCTCATGTCTATTGTTTTTATTATTCGTGTTTTACCGAGATATTAACCATTTCAGTGTTAGTGAAATTTTGAGCCATAATTTCATAAAATTTGTACGGAAAGCAAAGTAAAAACTGACAGTTTTGAGAATAAATTCTCCAAATGCCAAAATGACATTAGAAAAGCAGAGGCAACTAAGGTATTTTAATCAAGTAAAATTAGTAAGCCAAAATTGCAGAGACTCGAAAATTAATTTTTTCAAGCTAATCCGTTGATTTTATCAAAATTTTCTAAGAGTAAAAAAAGTTTTCAAACTAGATAAGCTATCTACATAAAAAATATCGGGTGAATTACATTGACGACAAAAAAGTTCTGGACACTTTTCCCGTTACATCCTCAAGTTTGAGCCATTTCTATGGTCTCTAAGGCTCTGTGCTCCACTCTCAAAAACGACTATTATTGACAGTAACTCACCTGCCAAATATTGTAAAAGTCCTCCATCACCTTCTCAAGTTATACCGAAAAAACAAAATTATTTTTGCAACTTTGAAGCCCTCTACCGGCTAAACAAGACACTTAAGGCAAAAGTAAAAAGGCTCATCGAATTTTTTTCGAGTCAAAGAATCTTCGGTTCCATTTTGACCACGCAGTTCGAGGTCACCCTGTATATATTTATTATTTAATTTGATTAACGGGTAATTCCTAATCACCTCTCAGCGAATACGACCTTCAGAATTTACGCTTGAATAGAGATGAAGATATAAGTATAAGTACTTGTAAGAGGTGGTCTCTTGGAAGAGATCAAAGCATCGTTGTCAAAAACAGCTTCTAGGTGGACTGAAATATACGCCTAGTGGTGGCAGCTTTAAGGAACCTCAAGGGTACACGGATCAACTAAGATCTCTGATACCCGAACAGGTTCCAACAAACAAATTTTCAAATTCATATAGCACGTCGACGAGGTATTAACGCTACCTGAAATGAAACCCAGCCGACTGTTACAAGTTCAAGTGTTACAAGCAGTGAGATAGGATTCCGAACCTATTCACTTATCTGGGAATATTAAATCTGGAGTAATTTCAATTCCAGATTTATTTATTATTATAAAATGCAACGCTCGGCTCACCGTTACAATCTATTGAACTTCACTAACGATCTCGTAGAATGACATGACAATTCATTGATTGATATAACAAATGGTAGATATTTGAAGTGGGGGTGTGATTTTCCGCGTTAGTTCTAATTTACTTTTAATGGGCATGATCTACCCATACATCATACATAATAACTTATATTTCGGAATTAGGGCACGGTTTTCCAAGCTTTAATTTCTACACCACTCGTATTTCGGTTGGTTGACAGCTCAATGATAGCTATGTATGTGACAGCTTATAGATTGACCACCTGACACCTCATATGATGCTACCATTATGACAAACAGATGTCGTTAGTTTTATAACTTAAGATATTTCACAGGTATCATGACAGTTGATAGCTCACATTTGTACCGGGATATAAAAAAATATCTTGGTCAAGGGTGGTTGTGGAATCTAAAACGTGTGTCTTACTTTACGTTTGAAATAATTATGTCATAATTAATTTGAAGTTTCTAAAAGTGCGAAATTTCGCAATTTTATACGAATATTGTAACACTCAGAAGTCTTTAGCGCTTTGAACTCCGGCATTTTCACGTGGCCTATCGAAATTAGAAGGTTCGAATTATCTAAAAACATAATTGCATGAACGCCAGACGTCCTATGTTATTAGCTACGAACGAAATCATTTTGACATATGCCTCGAGGAGCTCGCTGCGCGTAAGTTAGAGTTTATACATTTCACCTCGGTCTTGTTAATTTGATGATTGTTGTGATGAATTTTTTTTTGGCTATGGGCCGATAGCTTTTACCCGCTCCGTGTATATTTTAATCGCGAGAAAATTCCCTTTGGTACGTCGCACGTTAGACGCGCGTAGCTGAGATCTGAGAATAGCTCAAACTGTTTTAATTAAATTTTCCTATTTAATGGACATTTATCGAAAAAAGAAGGGCCGTCGGGCACGGTCCGATACTAAATCTAACTATATGGAGCGAAAACGGCACGTCGTAAAACCGTATTAGGTACAACCAGCTTGCACTTTTCTAACTCGCGTGCTACGGGCTTCTCACGTGAACGTCATTCGATTTACGGAATTTAACTATTTCAAAACAGCTTTTGACCCGGATTGTGGCTATCACGACCTCTGAAAAGGTTCAAAGTTCACATAATTATTTCATAATTTGTAGTTCATTATTGTTTTACAACTGAAATAATTAGGTATGAAATTTGTAGGTTATTGATGATGCCAGTGTGACAGTGACATAATTATTTCAAACGTAAAGTAAGACACACGTTTTAGATTCCACAACCACCCTTGACCAAGATAATTTTTGATATCCCGGTATATACTGATTTTGTGCGCAGCTATTCATTGACTCATTCATAGAAACATTGACAGTCGTCCATACACTCAGCTTGACAGTTCATCGAATGACATACACCCGCCATGACAGTTCATCATTTCACATACATAAGCCATGACAGTTCATCGTTTGACATACACCCGTCATGGCAGTTCATCGTTTGACATACACCCACCATGAGACCCACACATCTATTCTCCATCCTCACATTCTATGCTCCACCCTGAAGCTCTATGGCCCCACATTCTATGCTAAATTTTCAAGCTCTAGACATAGGTTAGAAGCCTCAGCTCTATGGTTGGGTCAATTGTGCGAGTAACTTCCCCGCCAGAACTTGTCATATGTATTTACTCAAATAAAGAACCATAAATAGATATATGATCTAGACATTTATATTATAATAAAATTATTACATCAGTTAAAAGTTATCATAATCTATGTAAGATATATTCATTCTTTGCAATAAATTTTCAGCGGCAACCTTAATCTTTTCGTCTTGTGCGGCAACTAACATAACTGCTCCATTTTTCAAAACTGTTGCAAGCGGTCCCAGTTTTTCTGCAGATAAGCTAAGTAACAATTCCAAACATGCTTCCATAGTTTCAACCCTCGTTATTTTGTAGTCTTCCGAGTCCTGAAACATGAATTTACAATTACTAAGTTTTTCAGTTTCCCTTTTTTCAAATCATTTCTCTAGATTATAGTGTAGTAAGGATTTCTAGGCATATACGCCGAGAAATCTTACAGGCCCGCGGGCTACGATCCACCAAGATTTGATCAGATCAGATGAGGGGTATTGCTACTACCTCTTTCATCTAGGACTATTGTATCTTCCCTCTGTACTGTTTTATATCAGTACGCCGTTGAGCCTTGAAAAGACGAACATCAATCCCGGTTTCAGTTGTGTAATTTGCTCTATGGGTTTGTATGTTTCTGAGTATTCGCTTCTGAGAAGAAGTGTTACTCCGTAGTCACGGCCTTTCTCCCTTTTCTCTGCAAAATCTACATGTTCCATCGTCTATCAAGCACATTTTTCTCATATGGTATGGTCGTTGAGTTTGCAGTGTCCCGTCATGAACATGATTCTTGGGTTCCTTCTGCTTCCCCTTCTACATTTCAAGACGTCCTCATTTTAAATTTAGCTGGAAGGATCTTGAATTGTCTAAGTCTCAGTGTTCAGTACTGAGTTCTCTGTCTTCTACCCTGAGAATTTCCTGTATAGTGTGTTCTCATAACGCAAAACGGTTCCGCTAGAAAGAGACATATTCCAGCTCCCTTACATGCAAGTGCGTTCGTCTCTTCAATTCCTTCAATTCCTCTACATCCTGGGATCCAGTAAAGGGTGGCTCTGTTTTGAAATCCTAAGGTGTTTGATTTGGTTTTGCATTTGAGCTCAGTGCTTCTATGGCTGCTTGACCATCAGACATGATGACTGTGTCTTTTTGTTTGTATCCTTTGTCTAGATGTAGGACATCTCTCAATTGCATGTACTTTGCCTCGAAAGATACTGATATATGTACCCATAGGTTTCGAGTATCTGGTTCTGAGCCCAAATACTCCAGTCCCGTACCTTCTGCTGCTCTAGATTCATCGGTATATATATTGATCCTTTTCTATCAGGGTGCACTTTTCCTCTTATTTGTTCCTGAGTTGGGTAAACTCTGTGTGAATTTGAGCACATTGCCCATGTCGTCCTTGCTGCCATGAGTATTAGGTGCCTGTCCCTGAGATTCTCCTCTGCTTATATCGAGCAGTCTTCCGTGCAACCATTTATATTTTCTCCATGCTAGTCGTAGGACAGGACTATTGAAAATTGAAACGACTGAGAAGTTTTCTGGATATGTATAAGCAAGTTTTAGCAATATTTCAATTAATGGGTCACAATTGCGATCGAGGGCATGAGGGATTTGAATTAAATTTTGATGGAGGTAACTCAGAACATTGAACATAAGACTATAATAATGACTAAACACAAAAAAAGTCTCACATTTTGTTAATGTAAGCCTGTGAAGGAATCTTTAATGAACTGATATATTTGGATACAGTGGAATCGAAGAACATTTAATTAGTGTTGGATCGAAATCTTCTGTTGATTGTCGTAACAGAGAAAAGTAGGTCTTTGGAAATGAAAACGAAAATTGTCAATCTTGTTATCAATCGCTTCTGACGAACGAAATACACACATATTTAAAAAAGGTTGTACTTACTTTGAAAATGCTCATGGAACGTTGGTGTTGAATTTCTGGTAGTACTGGCTGTGGTGGAGGAATGTAAGTAGAAATTAAAAACGGATTAATTTTGGTTTTCAACGAAGACGCCATATTTTTAATTTTATATTCTTCTAAAACCGTATTATCAAAGTTCGTATGATTCTCGAAACTTTCTGATTTCGATCTCTCTGCTGATGATTTGCAACAAGTTGCGATTATGTTATCACTGGATAAAGCGGATTTCCTCATTTGCATCATTGTATTCGTGTCGTATTTGATAGAGTTCAATCCTATTTTATAATTTTCGTACACTTGTTTTGTATATCTCGCTGCCATCTCATTTGTCTCATCGTCTGTAGATCCACAATAATTTTCAGTCCCTGCCGATTCAATCTCATTCGCTTCTATCGGATCCGACTTAACAATTTTTGGAGAATCGATAGATTCGAATACAGAGTCATCTTCGTTGGGTAAAACATCCCTTTCGAGGTAGCTTTCTGAGTCTGTACTTAAATAGTCTTCATCACGTTTCAAATCAGTAAATTTGAAAGGTTCACCGTTTTCTATGAATTCAGTAATTTTCCTAGTGTCAGTCTTCTCGACTTCAGATTTATCTTCATCTTCATTACTCTCGATGTTTCTCGGCAAATTGATTGTTAGTTTGATGTATGATTCACACAAATTTCCCCATTTATTTTGCAACTTTGTGAGAAATTGCTCTACGTATGCTAAGTCTGTCGGACCATTAGCTCTTTCTTCTTTTCCCAAAATCAATTTCAGATCATTTGGACATATGCTGTACTTTTGTATGCCATCTAAGCATAATTCTATTAGGACAATTATTTGTACTACTTCCGATGTATTCGCTTGAGTATACAAATTTGCAGCTTTATGCAAATTTCCTACTTTCTGTGTTAGAAATTTCAGACCAGGTCGACGGTCAAATTCTTCAGATTTCAGATTGGAAATTTCCAAGCACTTCAATAAAATATCAATATGTTTTGCGTTTACATTCGTCAATATACCTCTCAAACTACAGGTATTTATCTGCAATATATTCAAAATTGGCGTTATATGATTGAGATTTTGTAATAAAGCACTCGAAATTGTTTGAATTAGCATTCCATGCGCTAAAATTCCGATAACCAAATTTTTGAATGGTACTCGATTAGAATATAATTCTGAATTCAGGACAATCGTAGGATCCATGGGATACAATAGAAATACGTAGCTGCGATCGTCCACTACAATACCGTTGGGTACTTCACATTCACACAATTTACCCAAGCATTTGGTACATGACGTTCTCTGTGAGTGCATCAGGAATATTTGACGGGCTAGTTCGTATATTCTCTCGTTTTCTTGAACTGTGGAGTCT
Organism: Endomychus coccineus; assembly: GCA_958510875.1. Taxonomy (NCBI): domain Eukaryota; kingdom Metazoa; phylum Arthropoda; class Insecta; order Coleoptera; family Endomychidae; genus Endomychus; species Endomychus coccineus. Next base: position 75,635,788 of record OY294070.1, read on the forward strand.
TTTCTTGCAGCAACTTTAACAGTATATAAATCTCCATAGAAACTGTCAGAATTTTTTTTAAAAGCACTTATTAAACTATGAAGTGGTGATAGACTCACAGTACATGCTCTATGCAGTGCAACCACAAGTATTTCCCATTGATGCGAACTCAAAATTTTTCCAGCGCCTAAAATGATATGTCTGGTGCAAGACGTTCCCAATCGAGCCATGTTTTCAAGAGGTTGGGCGATGCATTCTATCAAAATTATTAGTATCTGTTTCAACGCTAGTATCCCTGCAGGATTCTCCTCTCTATTCTGCAATTTCATATCTCTGTCGGAATCCACCAGGTGATGCAAATATTCTACCACCAGTTCAGTCGCTAGACCACAGCAGTGTTTGAAATTCAACCATGTCTCGTTGTGTTTGGATATTTTCAAATTTTGTCGCAACCAGCTTTGCAACATGGGTAGGAGTAGGTGATTGATGCAATACAAACCGAAATTGACTCCCGGATTTATTATAAGATTCCTCAGTAATTTGAACAGGATGTCAGCAATTACTGATTGATTAGTATTTAAGGATGTGGTGATAGCCGAAGACAAACCTTCCAGAAGAATGTACCATATTTTCAATACTCCACTAGCTCGATCCATACTAGCCAATGTAATTTTCGCCTCTCCACATTTTTCCATATCCAACTTAGTAGATAATAAGGCGTAGCTCATTTTGGAGAAATTTTCATGATGGATATTAGAAACATCACCATTTTGGAGAATAGGATCGACAAGTTGTGGATCTGTATCTATGTTCATACGATGAGTGAAGTTGAAATTTGGACATTTCGGCATGTTGTACATCATGGATAAAATGGATACACAGTTTTGTAGCAGTTTCAGAGATTCCATACATAAATCAATATTGCCGATGGCATTATTATTAGGAAATTCTGGGCCTTTTTCAAGAAATACGGAAGTTCGTTTATCTGGTAACGATTTAGACGTATTATCCATAGGTTCTTCTACGCTTTCAATGGTACCAGAATTTCTTATATGTGCCAGCAAGCATAAAATATAATCCAAGGCAGCATTAGCAAATACCAAAGTATTATCCGTTGATAAAAATATGCGAAATACATCTAGAATAGCAGTTGCATTATTCTTCGCGTTAGCAACGCGCAATGTACCAAATAATGTCCTCCAACCGGAACAGATTTCACTCCTGTTTGCTTCAACAAATTCGCATAAGCAAGACACTATCTGATCCTGGAAAAATACAAATAATTGAGTTCGAATTTGATACTTACCTCAACACAACAACAATAGCAAATAACATTTAACAGAATCTTCAAGAGATGAACGTGATCTTTGAGATTCCACATTCTCCAGGAAACTAAGATGCCCTCCGTTTTCACGAATACACAATTCTATCATTTTTTCTACAGAATGCATTAATTTTCTAAACGGTTGAGGATCAACTATGACGTATTAAAGTAACGTTCAATTCTGTCTTGCAACTCTGGACGTGAATTTACCTCTGTAGAATAGACTTTTCCTTAACATACGACCAAATTGTGTAGTGCAAAGGATTGAAATCGCATGATTGAATATTTTATGTTTTTATTCGAATTTATTTTAATTTTCTTCTTTTGATTCTTTGTTAGATTAATAACTTTAGCATTAGAATAATGTTATTGTTCTTGGTTCTTGATAAACTGGTCATTGTTTTTTACTTTATACCAGCATCAGTTATTATTTCATCATTTTCAAATTAAAATATTCCGAAAACGGCACATAATATCGAGTTTTACCAAGAGTACATTTTTCATGTAAAATTGAATGATGTTAAATTTTATTAAAAATTTTAATTATAAAATCTAACCTCAAAAAAGTTATGTTCAAAACTACTTGGTACGAACCGTGTAATTAGTGCCCTCTATGAGAGTCAGATATGAAAATGAATTCATACGATGTGTTAGCTTCCAAAACATGTTCATACAAAATTTCATCACAATGTTGCCAGTAGTTTCGGAATAATTACAACACCCCGTATCTTGAATACGGATGCCGTTACGAACATTTTTTCTAAGCAAACCCCACTTATTTTTCAGTGTTTTACCTATCCTAGCAACGGGGCCACCATTTTTTGAAACACCCTGTATAATAAGATCCCCCAAAGTGAATGAGCCTATTTAGAAGTTGTTCAGACAAGCCTGAGAGACTGGAGAAGCTGAAGTCAAAAAATGAAAGTGCGATTTGGGCGCCACTTATTGAAGATATCGAATTGAAAAAGTTGAGTTATATTCTAGAACTAATATGTAATTTTTTAATATGCTGTAGAAATAATTTCGGTCTATAATTTCTCCCAAGAAAAATCATGAAAGTGTCGCTTACAAACGAAATAAAAAAGCGCAATATGGTTGAACCAGGGTCATTACCTTTCTTGTTTGGGGTGCTAAGTAGAAAAAATAATTACTTTGGTCACGGAACTTTCACCACTGAACTTGGAAAATGGAACAGTGATATAACAAAAACCGACTACATGTTGCAACTACTTGCGGGTAGCCACACATATGATACAAACTATGTGAGTTTTTATCGACCAAGACAACTCAGTTTTATAGAGGGAAATAAAGGTACATTTATTTACGGAGAGTCATATACAAGCAGTGACTCCACGAGTCGTAATCAGATATATTACTACCCGTATGCTGCACTTGGAGTAATATTTGTAAAAAACACCAGAAGTAGTGATATAACAAGAACATTAAACTTTGTTGGTACATCTTTTTGGGGTTCAGGGTATGAAGGAGCAGGAGCATTTGTGGGAACATCTGATAATACCAATAAATCGAGGATTTCAAAAATGACATGGAAAAATTTTTACCAATATACGAGTTCGAGTAGCGTTTGTTAACATACGATTTCGTGTTTTAGTGTTGTCTTCTACCACCAAAAATGGGATCGGTTTAAGACCCCATAATGCGTTTTTTTCAAGGCATAAAGTGAGTTTATGGCATGAAGCAAAGGGTTTGGCCCAAAAATAATATCACCAGCATTTTTAGATGGCCGATTTGCATAATAATAGCTACCTTAGAAAAATTATATGTGAAATTTCTTAGTGCTTCTGGACTACGTGGTGAAATAACAATAATATTAATGATGAGATGACTTTCAAAGAGCACCAGCTACAAACATATCTAGAGAAAAGGGTCAACCATTGGTTGACAAACTCACCTGTACATCCAAGTCACACAATTCTAGGCACAACAGATTTTCGAATGGTTTAATGAGAGCTTCATTAAAATGAAAGTGTGGTAACTCGGATTGTTCGTTCAATAACGCTGTGACAGAATCATGTATGCAAGTAACAGCTTTCTTCGAAATAGTTCTATCCTTATGGCATGCTGCTTGCATAAAATGTGGTCCTACTATGGACCAAACTTTCATCATATGAATTAATGGTCTCCCTGATCTTACGCATTTCAATGTAACTTCTCCAACACGATGTAACAACAAGATTGCCGGTGGCTTTTTTTGAGTTTCCAATTCTTTTTTCCACCATTTCTTCTGTTGTCTTGGTGATTCTTCCGAACCAGCGAATAACTGGAAGAACACATTAATTAATTTAGATCCATACAACGTTGATGTTTTTGATACTATGCTTATCCTCTATGACAATATGGGTCGTACAAAATGCATTGAATGTAACATGTATTCTATTCATGCTCATAGTTTACATGAACATTTCCGTCTGTTTCTGCCACGAAGGTAGACGAAGTAGGAAGCTGAACTCTGAACAATCCCAGTATAAGTGACTGCAGCCCATAAGAGGGCGCGGGATCACAAGGCGGCGTCTCTTGAAAGCATGAGAATTCAATTATTAAAATGTCAAAATAAAATGAGTACTTCTCGCTTTAAAATTATTGAGTCAAATTTATACGAATTTAATTAATCAAAAACTTGCAAATTTCTAAGTACTTCTTTATAATGTTTGAAATGTGCATATGTAGAAAGCTGATACAAGAAATCAGTAAATTCGTGCAGCAAAAACCTTTTCTGTAGTAGCAGCTTTTAACAAACCTACTTGGCGCAAAGAGATTTTTGTTTCTCACTCTCAGACTGTTTTGCCACTTCCTTGAAATGAGACGTCTTCAACGTTTACAATCAATTCCTATTGTTGTATCACATTTAATCAAGTTGTGCAAGTAGTGCAGAAAACTTGAAGTAGCTGTTGAAAACTAATAATAGTAGCAGTAAAAATATGCATTTCATTCATTTTATGCATAAGTATATTTTGAAGATTAAGGATATGTAATATAAATGTCAAAACCAAAACTTGTCTTCTGGTAATCGGGCCAACTTTTCTACAGTACTTTCCGTAAATATCAAATTGAGTGAGCTGTTTGATGATAGACTCATATGTGACAGTCAATTCGATGTTGATATGGGGGGATATATCAAAAAACAAGCATCGTACATACATTTATATTCATACAATTTTTTTAATAATGCAGGTGGAAGTTAAATCAAGGCCTACTACCTTTTATAATCTTATTTTAACGTTCTAGACAATTAGAGCAAATCTACGGATCTGCTGTGATAGAAAGTTTTGGGGTTTTCAAAGTTCTATTTATCAAAGAATAACACATATTAAAATACTTTTATTATTGTATTTATATTCCATAGCAGTCCAGATATACATTCATCAATGATATCTTTGTTCTCGCAGTGTAGGCACGCACTCTATCATTGCAAAATAACTAGTCCAGACAATGAACACGAGAAAGTGGTCGAGATTATCAATCACCTTCGGATTTTAGGAAATTCGGTAACTAGGCTCATATCGTGTCCGGGATCATTTGGGGGAAGTAGTTATTGACCAAAATCAGTTTGAGGTTGGAAAAGAGTAAAAACTGATTTCTAAAATGACCAAAAGCGCTAAAATCACTCTCAACCATTTTGCCATTTAGCCATTCCGAATTGAGGAAATTTAATGACATATTCATAATTAGTGACCCAGATTGCCTGTCAAAATCGCCTATATCTCGGAAAGCCTGCGTTTAAGAAAAATTATAATGAATGAAAAATGCCCTTCCTACCTCTCCCCTTCCAAACAAAACATGATTTTTTAAAGAAACTCTCCTATAGAAATGACTCTAAAATACTCACTTTTTCGGTATTACTGTCATATTCATATTTTCAGAATGTTACAAAACATTTAAAACCCATAACCTATGAAGTATTGTTTAAAATATGAATATTATTTTCCAGTTTATTTGGAACTAACCCAATGATACTTTACTTTACTTCTTTTATATTTACTTATCCTGTGCAACTTCGTTCACTCAATGGTTAGGTAAGTTTATAGTTTTTAAGTAAATATAATCCCATATAAGAATATCACTTTTGTAATAAAACATAGCAATTAAAAAAATTAAAATTTTTCAATGCAACTCATTTTACTTCGAAATTTTTATGCGGTCTATCGAATTCTTTAAACTATCCTTCTGCCAAAAGTCGCCACTCGTGCACTCTGATCAGATTCACCATTCTTGCCATGTACTACTCCTATTATAATAGCTTGGAGGTTTTTGATAATAATTTCTATTTTTTTAACATTAATTTGAGGTAGAAAATGTAGAGTGCGTTATTGATTAGTTATTTATTTGATCTTCGAAATTTACTTTCACGACTCTTTCAATAATTTCATAACCTTCAAGATTTCCTTAGATAATGTTCTGTACATTCTGAAAGCTAAGCAGCAAAATTTAAATGGATATTATGCCACCGTAAATCTTTCTGGACGTAGGATGTACTTTCATGAATACTCAACCGTTTGGGTAATACTGATGGTACCATCAGTCCTTGGACGGATGGAACACGAAAATTATTCAATACATAATATCACCAACTTCTTAACTGAAATCACGAGAATAAGGACAGAAGCTCTTATTATGCGGTTCTTCATTCTTAAAACATATATCAGTGACCGATATAAGGTTTAGTGATATATCAAGAGGAATATAACAATTAACCCTCATTCATATGCAATAATTATGAGTTAATCCCTATATCTTTAACAAGAAGTTGTTTTGACAATCATTTTTTATAGAAATTCCACTTTATATAATCTAAGATGGTAACATTGTTGTGAAAAAAGGGATAAATATGACTATGCTTATTTTATGATACATTTTATGCATAATTGAATATGTAAAGAAATATGTTAAGCACGATATAGTATAATGGTAATGCGTCTCTTATATTAAAAGCGTAGTCCAAGTCTGTGAACTTACAACTCTTGCCGCAGGGTCGCTACCGTCGGATGTAAGAGGAGCTATACGGCGCACAGTGGGTAAATTCACAATACACAACTGCCTAATTCCTTACAGTTAGAATATCTTAAATCGCTGTCTGATTATTATGTACAAGTTGTTTCTGCGGTATACAAGTACAGTTTTTCCTTAACAATGAATATTACTGAGATAGATAAGACCATATATTTCCATATTTATATTTGATCTACATTTTCGAGAGTTCAATCCTGGTCAGAGCTCAGGTTGATAATGATTTTGTTTACATTACATGTCGGTAAACAATTAAAAAAATTATCAGCTTATCATCGTTCTCGCCGTTTAGCTCCTCTTACATCCGACGGTAGCGACCCTGTGGCAAGAGTTGTAAGTTCACAGACTTGGGCTACGATTTCGTCATGTATAACAGTATACGAGACGCATTATCATTATATTATACCGTACCGTGATGTTAAGAGTGTCATTCTAGTAATTGAATGAGGTGAAGTTGGAGTAAATGTGATAACAGGGGAAATGGAATAAATACTTCATACATTTAACGTCGATTTATATTACTACTGCCATCTATCTTACAATAATTCAAGATTGTATAAGAACAAGCACAACACTAGGAGATACGTAACTATAATTAACATTCGTTGTTCATAATTTACCCTAACCTACAAGTCGACAAGGGTTTAGCAATTTATAAGTGAAATCAATATTTTCGCTGAGTTAAGTTCTTGACACTGTAGTGGAAAGTGATTTTGTCATGGTTTTGCCAGAGCAATATCATTTGAAAGATATAATTTAGACTATTAATTTGAGAAAACACATAATTTTCACTTGAATTGTGGATTCAATATTGTTTTTTATGCTTTTACTTTGTACTTATATTCAAAAGCAAAATCAAGCTGCTATCCTTATACATTTGCCCTAAATCTACCTGACTCACGTAGAATCCATTATCACATTTGCCTCAAAATTCACGGTAATTGTAATAAATAACTTTATGTTATTTCATAATAAGTTGATAAGTTTCATGAGATATAAATTCAAATCAAGTCGCCATGCTTTCGGGGTAAATGGAAATTCAAGACAGTCGTCAGAGCATTGACTGTTAATGTTATATTACAACGCTATCTATGCCAATTCTACAAGAAATATTTGTTGTGAAACTTCAAAATTTGGAGACCTAACTAGCCGGTACGGTCAGAGGATTTCTCATCTTGCGATTAGTTTTCTCGGGGCTACTTGAAGTCAAAGTGTTCTCTAATAGACTGCAAAGTTTGGAATGACTGAGATAATACATAATATTCGGACAGAGATTAACATATTCCCAATTGAAATATGGTGGTGCAAATTGCCGTGCTAGGTTTGAAGAGCTGACTGATAATTTTTAGAAAATAAAATTTCCATTTTTCTTTAACAACAATTTGCTTAATTTCTAAAGATATTTCATTACATTATGAAATGAAAATTCCTGGCTTCCGGATAGATTCCGCATCACAATAGCACGACTTGATTCCAACGTTTCGCCAACCATCACAGGTGGCATCTTCAGGGCAGGCACTATAAATAACGCTATAGAAACTAGAAGAATCAGTTTCAGTTCAAGCCTCAAGCCTGCCTTGAAGATGCCACCTGTGATGGTTGACGAATCGTCGGCAGTAAGTCGTGCTATTGTGACGCGGAATTCATCCGGATGCCAACAATTTTCAACATTTGCTATCCGCGGAAGTCTACTATTCAAGATATTATGAAATGAAATAATATTGACTTCATTCTGCCAAACTTATTATCTAATAATAGGTTCTAGATCAAACAGATCAACGACATTTGTCTGCATCGGGACCTAGGACTTGAGGAGTGAAGTTTGCTATTAAAAAGAGTGCGAAATGAACATGAGCGTAGGTAATACGACAACACGCATTATAAGTAGACGAATAAGTTATATCCCTTCAATTCTGCTCTTCCATCAGCGTTAACTTTTATTTTACTTTCATTGAAATCAGCAAATATCGAAAATAAAAGAGTACCTGTGCGTGTGAAGCTTTACATAATTCTTTCAGAAAATCACAGAGTCCAGGAAGAGACAACCGGAAAGCTGCAGAATGGAAAAGCTCATCACATTTTTGTGATAGAACACAGCATACTTTTGCAACATGAACTCCCCTCAGAGTTCCTTGATTTTGTCCATTCAGAACTCCACTGCGTTCTATTATTTCTGCGATAGTTACATCATTTTGTTTAGTTGAATTTCCAGTTCCATAGGATGTGTTATGCAAAAAACTGTATACGTCAACACTGAAATTGAAAACAAATTCTTCAAATAAATATATCAATAATAAAGATTCTTGACCTAGGTATGAATTATATATAAATTCTCAGGAAACGGGTCACATTAACACTTATGTTTTATATTTTAGTCTTTACATACGTTTCGGTCTCACGACCATCATCAGAAGACGTATTATTTCAATAACCTGATTACTTAGAACTAATTGTATTAACACAGAGCGTCCTTATCGCACCGATTTCGTTCAAAATGCCAACGTCACCGAAACGAACAGAAACACGAAATCGAAATTGTAACACAACAATGTTTTAAGTATAATATATCAAGAATCCACTATTTAGTAGAACTATACTATCAAAAAATACGAACACATTTCATCATAGTCTATGAACGACTAACAAACGAGACGAGTTCAAGTATAGCACAAGAAACAAACACTTAGAAAATTCCACCGCCTTTGCTAAGCATTGCTTTGATTATAACCATCAATTCGATTACAAAAATGTTAATATTTTAATTAAGGAAACCACTTATTATAAAAGATCCATTCTGGAGATGATTCACATAAAACGTGACTACAAATATGTAAATCATAGGACTGGTGTTCAGACACTAAGTCATATTTATACTAACTTAATTAATCAATATTCTTGCAAATTCCTACATGCGTCCTTATAATGTTAAAAGCATATTTTAGGTAGAATTGTCAAAAGTATATTTCAGAGGCCAGACCTTCTTTCATTACCTAATAAATCGTGACATCTGGTTCGAAAGTATATACTTGAACTCGTCTCGTTTGTTAGTCGTTCAAAGACTGAGATTAAATGTGTTCGTATTTTTTGATAGTCTTACTAAATAGTGGATTCTTGATATATTATACTTACAACATTGTTGTGTTACAATTTCGATTTCGTGTTTCTATTCGTTTCGGCGACGTTGGCATTTTGAACGAAATTGGTGCGATAAGGACGCTTTGTGTTGATACAATTAGTTCTAAGTAATCAGGTTATTGAAATAATAAGTCTTCTGATGATGGTCGTGAGACCGAAACGTACGTAAAGACTAAAATATATTTTTTTTTCATTTTTGGGCACCGAGGAGTGAACTTGAATAATAAAACGTTAAACCCCCCTACGGCTGTATTGATATTCGCTCTACAGTCACTGCTGTGGTACGCTATTTGTGACGTGCTTTGCCACTTTGGCGTTGGATACTTACTACGATTTCAGTTATTCCTTCAAATTAACCGAATCTGAATCTAGTTGAATTATTTTTTCTTCCAGGACGCCAAATTATTCACGATGTTCACTCTCCAGAGATAATTTCTGCTGGGGTTCTCACCACAAAGCGTATCACAGTGCTATCCATGAATAGCCTTGTCCCAGATAGTCAGATAGGAGTAAGTAACCAGGGTTCATTAGCGCAGAATGAGTAATATGAGATTTGCAGCTTTTAATTTCAATTAATACTTGGTTACTTCTCGACTTATTTTATAATGTAGTATAAATTTACACTCCCTTGCAAATTCAATAAACCTTCCAATAATGAATCCTATTGATAACAGTGAAGAACAACAATGAATGAAATCACTTGAATATAAATATCAAGCAACCCAGGGAAAATGCAAGGTAGCTCATAGAAACAAACTGAGAGATGAGGCAAACTAGCTAATCAATCACAACAATGAAGCAAGCAATAATTGTCAATTATTAAGGGTGATTATCCATGCGGTATCAATATTTGTCAAAATTTAAAGCAATCTACCGTGTATGAACTATTCTGGCAGGGCAAGTGAAAGCGTTTTAGTGATCTTTAATCAGCCCTTACTCGACCCAAGCTTGCAGCTTGCTTAGTACGGTATTTCCAAATTGATCGTTTCAAATAATTTATCCTGCCGTATATCAGGTTAATACGCAAAATTTCTCTCTAACGGCGGTCTCCCGGTAATCGAACAAATGCGGCAAGTCATTCATATATCTTTCGCACTTACATATAACGGACAGTTATATGTTATTTCCAGCTATACTACAATCACCTCATCTGCAATACCGGTTATTTCCGGTTGATCCGGTGTAGAATCGGGTATTACGATACAGAACCATACAGAGACCTTCAACGCATATTTCCGGTTATATAGCATGCAGGCCCCATCAGTAGCTTATTTATAAGATACTAACTTCCCGTTGACACATTGTACAAAAGTATGCCGAAGTTCCCTTATATTCACTTCTTTCACCCCTTCTGACATTAAAATTACTCAATACTGTAATTATCGATACCCGAATAATGTTGATTGGTACACTTAATGAAATAGAGACTTATTATGCACAATTGCGACAATTACTAATTATTAATTGGTACTTGATATTTTTTCACCACAACCGCGAGCAAATAACGGAATGACCAAAGCTAATAGCAAAAATAATGAAATGTTTGCAATCTCACCCAATACTTCACTTGTATTACACTCTCAAATCTTATGTTTCTTACAGCGTGGTTGGTACTTAATTCAAATTCGAATTTGAACTGCTAACTAAAGAATACTGAATCGAACAAATCCTTTGTCTGCGTTTCGTCTTCCATGTTCATTTTAATCGTGCCTCTTCGTGGAAATTGCTTGGTGGAAATGTATTTTTTCCACTACTAGCTGTGAAGTTGACAATTATTGCGTCTCCTAGCCTGCTGAGAAGTTGAATTTCTCTAGTAGTGGTTGATAATTTTCTCTATTGTTGACCTAGGTTAATAATGAACAAACTCAAATGATTTGAGAATCCAGGGATAGTTGTTTAACAAAAACTTGTGCAACGTGATTTTGTATACTCAGGAGATTGTCTTTAACGTATTTGCTGCTTGAAATTACCTAACACGATGAAATTATTTGAATAAAAGAATGCCATTAGTTTAAAATTCGCGCTCAACATGAATGACTGATGACATTTGTGAATCGTGACCGTAACCTACAACGAGTGCCGGACAGAGCCGAGCTTGGTTATGTTACAAAACTATTTAAACAAAATAAGAGTTAAGACCACGAGAACACAGAATTACCAGAAGACGACATTGAATAAAACCGATTATTTTTCAAGTGAGTAACCTTGCTACAGGCTACAGATAATAGATGGTTTTGTAAATTTTAGGTTAGTATTCGACTAAGTGAAAACAAGATTTCAGTAGTGAAAACGATAGAAAAGGGAAATAGTTGATCCCAACATAGAATAATGTGCCCATAAAGTAGAGGCCTTTTTATCACTTGCATAATCGTGGAAGTATGCCAGTAGTAAGTAGAAATCTTCTCTACGTTTTTGGTACTGCACCAAACTGTCTGTACAGTAACTTTTTCTGCGATTTCTCGCATTTCTGGCGGTTTGCAATTTAAATTTTCCCTCATTTCGGATTTTCACATGTATACGTAATGTATACGTAAATATTTCAACAATATTGTTTTTGAGAAATGTCATTTAATAGAAATGTCAAAATTGAATTCCAGCCTACTTACTTTTTATCAGACAGAAATTACGCAAGCATACGTATCAAATTGTTTACTTTATTTAACTTAAAAATACTAAATTCTAGTTTAATGTGCTAGTAGTGGAAAAAATAGTATATACACCACGGTGGTGAAGACATTTATAGACCTCGCACGTTATTCCGCTCGGGGCAAAGCCCCTCCCGAAATAATCTTGATGTTCGGTCAATAATAATAGTCTTCAACACCTTGGTGTATAATATACTATTGCGCTAATAATCCTCCATCATTCTGTGCCGAAGTTTTCACACTTATGACATATATTGTGCTGTCTTATAGTGACATGATATATCCACGGTTTGAAACGAAATTATCCGGAATTATTTAGGAACTCCGTTGCAACTGTGCTATAAAGCATTGGCTATGTTGTGTGTGAACGAGACAATAATTTACTGAATTTATATTGCTTTTTACTGCTTCATTTTCAAACTGTTTATTGTTTATGATGTATTTTATTCGGATTAGGGAATACTTCTTCATTTGAAATCAATTTGCCATTTTTTAGATCTCGTTTATATTCACTACGAAGTCTATTTCTCACCTTCTTCGAGTCACTCATTTTAAAAGAAAAATATAAATTATTCAAAAGTTGAACATGATTTCTTTTATTGCTCAATTCATAGGTAAAGTACTGAATGGTTGTACTACCATCCCTCGTAAAATTCCTGTTTAAGTTGGATATAATGTTAAAAAAGCTGGTGAAACTTTTTGTGATGAAGCTATCAAAACTTTACAGCTGTTTCGACTTGCAAACTTATTGATATATGAGTCTATAATTCGACCAACTTCTGTGAATGAGTTATATAGTAAATCTTCATTAGTTTTATCATAAAATGCAACCGAATATACATATATTATTGACACAATAAATATAATTTAATTTAGTTTTCTCTTGAACTGTAACTTTTCTAGAGTACTTCCCATTATCAAAGACATATGTAATAGATATTTACGATATAAGTATCGTAAAGATTCATATCACGATAAGGGATGAGAATTTACAAACGAAGCCGCCAGGCCGAGTTTGATAAATCATCGATTATAATGATACGAATTTACGATACGAATATAGTACAATATTTTACCTACTACCAATAACGTTAAGCATTTAATTATTTACTCAAAACCAGTTAACATTCTTGAAATTAATAAAATTAGAAACATGTATAAGCAAGAGTTGCAAAGAATGGACGAATACCCATCGTTCCCTCATTCTGCGATGTGCCAACTTTGACGCTTTCATTTCAATTTAGTAAAATATTATCGATGTATGTAGGGAGGATACGTACTTTTGTCTCTACTTACAGCAATTATATTATTATTAGTATTTCGTCTATATTTATACTAATTAAGTTTTTATTTCCTTTCCGATCAAAAAAAACTGAAATTTGAAATGGGAAAAAATTAATTCTTTTTAAGCTATTGCATATAGCTTTTATCGCGGGCTTTGAGCGCGGCGACCGAATCAAGAAAAAAAAACAAAATATTTAGAATTCTGTAACGGAAATCTAAAAAAGATTTAGATTTCCGTAACGGAAATCTAAAAAAACAAAAAACAAATACTGTAACGAAATATCCTGACACCACCATTCCGCCTACCATGTAGCTCGTCCGAGTTTAAAATTGTTGAAATGTTTCGAAATGTTAACTTTGAACCTTTTAAAAGGTCGTGAAAGCCCCAAACTGGGTCGAAAACTGTTTTGAATTGGTTAATTTTCGATAAATTGAATGACGTTCACGTGAGAAGCGCGTAGCTCGCGAGTTAGAAAAAGTGCAAATTTACGGTACATAGAACGTCTTAACGAAGACTTTTCGCTTCATGTCATTAGTTTATGAACGGGGCCAACTAAATAGCATAGTCTCGGGCCCCAAAATGTCGATTGAATAGGAAAATTTAATTAAAACAGTTTAAGGTATTCGCAGGTGTCACCTACTATTAACTGACGTGCCACTTACGAAAGGGAATTTTCTGGCTACTTAAATATACCGAAGGCGGGTAAAAGCTAGCGGCCCATAGCCCAAAATACTTTATTACAACTGGCGCCGGCCGCATGGGGTTCGAAACGGCCCCAAATTAACAAAATAGAGGTAAAATGTATAAACTCTAACTTATGTGCAGCGAGCTCCTGGAGGCATATGTCAAAATGTTTGCGTTCGTAGCTAGTTACATAAGACGTCTGGCGTTCATGCAATTGTGTTTTTATACAATTCGAACCTTCTAATTTCGATAGGCCATGTGAAAATCCCGGAACCGGAAGCGTTATCGAGATCTGAACGTTAAAACTTTCGTATAAAATTGTGTTTGCAAGTAACTGTCACCATAGATAACTCTACTACCGGTAGTAGAGTTATCTATGCTTGTCACAGAATACTCTTCATAGAGATCAAGATGATACTCTTACGTGACGCCTTTTATTGCTTCCCCTACGTGGCGTCTTTTGGTACTACACTATATGTTCAACAGTCGATAGAAAATTTGATTTTGAGGAAAAAAGTTCCTATTAACATATATGCAGACGCTAAGTTTTTGAGATACAAGGTGTTGAAATTGAAACAAAAATTTCGTTTTTTGCAATTATCTCCGGAACTGTTTATCGTACAGAAAACATCTTTTGCGAACATTTTCTACACATAGCAAGCTATGTTCTATGCGATCAAAAATTTTTTTTACCCATAATTCGTGAAGGTTTTGAAGGGGTAGTGGTTGTTTTTCTGCCCAACTTTTTCTAGTGGCGTAGTGCTATGCATTAGCTTTACCGCGGCAGTCCCCGAGTGCCACACGTTTCATTTTTTTCACTTTACTGCACTAATATTAGTCTCGTAATGTTTCAAATTACATATTGGTAGTAGCTAAACTTAGTTCACAGTTGCCAGCTTACATTATGGCTTCGATAATAGCTGTATCGCAGCCGAAAAGTTATAATTTAAGTTGGAAAAGAGTGATCGTTAATCTGAATTACATCATATTACATCAAACAATGGTACTTCATGAGTAAATACAATAAAGTTGAAATATTAGGTAATGAGAATTGATATTGAGGCCCTTTATTGGTAATTTTTTCTTTGTATCAGTAGAAGAGAATTTCATTCCTCGCAATCTGCGTCACCTAATGTATATCGAAAATTGACTGATTAATATGAACCTTGAATACTGAAATATAATATTGATGAGCAAGACTGTTGAAGAACTTGGATGGAATCTCTCTACTAATAGAAAAGTCAACTCAAACATGAATGTATTTTATACAATCTGAAGCAAAACACTAGCTTACCAAGTTTCTTCGTCAATGGAGGGATTGAAGGTCAAGTTCAGTCTTTCAGAAATGCTGGCACAAGTGGTGGATGTAATAACGTTGTTTTGGGTATTTTGTGCTACCATGAGTAACTGTGTGGAGCCTGTTTTACTGAAAAGTACATGCTCCATACTTGCCACTGCTACACAGGCGCTGAAAACGTGAGGCCAACACGCAGGACTATGAGATCCTAAAGCTAAGCCTGAAATCATAGGACAGAAGCGGTAACATAACGAACGAGGTTAAAGTCAGGTATACTAAATTTTGATATGCTTCTTTATTACGAAACTATTCGCCGTGAAGTTGTTGTATCTTTGGGAGTAAATAAGAGAAGTGTTTTATAAATTCAGTTCTGTTTTGTCGATTTTCAGTCGTTGAAGCAGATAGTAAGTAATGAATGTTCTGCGATCAGCATATGGAAATGTATATGTGAGAACCTCCCGCATCTATGCTAGAAAGTCTTAGCACTGTTTTATTGACTTGAATGGAAATCCACGTATTTCGCAACTCTTGCAACCTTCGGAGGGTGTTGAAAGCAAACATAAAATAATGATAACTTTTATTCATTGAATCATTGGTACGATTAGAGGAAGCCTTTCACAGGTAATTATTGAATTGTTTTCCACCCGATTCCCGATGACATTTAGTTCAGTGGACACGGTACTATCATTGTTCAAATTATGTTTTCATTGCTGTCTAAATGGTCGACATTTTTCAGAATTAAGTCCTGTCAACATCCATAACTTTATTCTAACTATTTTAGCAGACCGATTCGCATATTATATTATGAGGTTCTGGGCATTCCAACAGAATGTGAGAGGCAACTTCTTCCGCCTCTCTGTATTTCACACATATTGGCTCATCTGTGATGTCCATAGTGTGTAGGTGTTTGTTAAGACGACAGTGAGAGGTTAGGATTCCAGTCATCTCTCTGTTGTCCCTTCTGTTCAGAGAAAGGAGTTTCTTTGAGAGCCTAGGCACACGCTCTTTGATGAAGAGCTTGACCTGCCTCATGCTTGGTGATTCTTGCCATTTCTCGCCATAGTTCAGACCACTCTTTATTCAGTTGCCCCAGAACGGCGAGAATCCCCACGCAATTTGATAAAGCGACCATTGGCTCTGGCCCGACGGTGGCGCTAGACGAACCTCGTCTGGCCAGGGAGTCGACCACTTCACTTCTCCACTGTGTACAGGGACCCAAATGAGTTGAACTTAATTTCTCTTGGCTAGTTCAGCCAGGCATCCCCGCATTCTTTGACAAGCCTTGATGTGACTTTGGGTGATTTGAGAGCTCTTAGAGCTGACCGGCTGTCTGTGCAAATATATATGCGCCTTTTTACATAGTTTCTCCACAGGTTTTCTATGGCACAAGTCAACATTGCGTAGACCTCCGCCTTAAAAACCGTGCAATAAGCACCGATTCACTGAGATAGTGGTATTTGGCCTTTTTAGGAACAGTCCCGCCCCATAGGCCTGACCAACCTTGGACCCATCTGTGAACCATACGAGCCCGTCTGATGGAAATGTGGTGAGAGTTTCGTCACTGCAATCTCCTCTATCCGGGATGAGGATTTTGGGAGAAGTGAGACATATAGCTGGGATCATGCTACCTTGTTTCATTTCTAGTATGGGGCATTTAGAGATTGCCTCGATGAGTGTCCACGAGAGTAATGCGTTTTGGTCCAGTGGCCTAGGCCCTTCAACCTATACGCCGTTCTCATGGCCTCAATTTTTATCTAGAAGTGTAGAGGTGGTAATCCGCCGAGAGCTTCAAGGACCTCAAACCGCTCAATATGCCTACGCATGCAACCCGCTGCAGTCGGTCCAGGGGGCGCTAGGACATACCATTCTTTGTCCCCGACCACCACACTTCCTAAGCATAGGCCTGATCACACTAATGATAGTGAGCGATAGAAGTCTTGGCAAACCACAATCCTCTCTTTATGGCAGATAATTATTTTTTCATTTCTAATAGCTAGAGGTAGAATCGTCAATCGTCGAAACAATCGGTAGATAATTTTGTGTGAGGGTTCAAATTGCCCTTACAAATGGATGAACTAATATTGCAATTTCATCGCTTAGATGCCGACAGCTACAGTAAAGATGGTCGTGCGATTATGATTTGATGTTATTAACGCTATATTATTCTTATCCTAACACCAAAATTCCGAGGTTAAATTCACCCTGAATGAGTCATCTACCAAGTGTGACTGAAATTTACTTGTCCCAGCTCGTATTCGAACTTTTTTCAAATATTCCATAAATTTGTCGTTTGATCTTGATGAAATAAAAGTTTTGATTCATTTGATAAGTGACATGAATATGACAATAATTTCAGCTAGTTATACAAGGGTAGATAACAAAAGTATAAGAATAAAGTGAAGTAATCAATTGGTAGTAGTGCTGAGTGATAAAGACTCTGTGGGTCTTATTCAGTATTCAAAAATGGCATTTTTCTCATATTATATCTATGAACCACACTTTTATTGATGAACGTATATAAATCACTTTGAGAAATTCCAAACTATCACTTTTGAGATAATCTAACGATGTTACACGTTCGGCACAAGCTTTTTTGTGAGGAAAATTAATTTTATACTCAAATTACGAATTAAGTAATTGGTTATTAATTGTACTGAATGTTATATCACTCAGATATGTGATATAAACGAAAAGAACTTGTTATGCTTTTCAATGTTATAATGTCTTCATCTGAATATCAGAGCACAATGTTCCCTAGGGTATTCTTGCCGTCTCCGGTTTTTGAAACTAGATTCAAGATACGCAGAAACGATGTCTGCATTCCTCCCTGATTTAATTTTTTATTGTTTTGGATATATATGAATCAGTTTTGGCATGTTGTCTATTAACATTTTTGCCAGAAGGAATATGTTGCAATATTTAGCACAATGTTATTTTACACCCTTTGTGCAAATTAAAATCAATATAATGGTAATATAAGGGAAGAGAGTAATATATTTTTAGATAGACACGGATGTAAAATAAATGTACTTTCTTATGAATATCAAAGAGAACTTTCAGAGCAAGATCATGTAATGGAAAATAAAAATGAATAGATGTGCTAGGAGATGCCTACAAAATAGACCTTTCTTACTGTAAAACTCATCATAACTAAGGTTCATTTCATTCAATATAATATGGTCTGGCAATCTATGGTTTGTATCTCTCCAATCTATGGTTAGGCAATTTGTGCCCTCGTCATCTGTGTCCTCACATCTAACACTCTATTTTAGAGCGCATGATCAGTGCATGCAGTGAATTTTTGAATATTCGAACCGAGATATCATAATTAAACTCCTAAGTCGGGTAGTTTTAGTTGATTATTCAAACATTTACACGTGAGGATTTTAACCCCAGATAATAGATTACCATTTAATGTAGGTCCATTTGAAACAAAATCAAAATATCGGCTATGAGACAGTTGTGCGTCCAAATTACGATCCAGGATATTTGCTTCATATTTCGAAAAATTATGTCATTCTAACTAAACAAAAGATGCCGGGTTTTTCTGAAGTTTCATGTCAATTCCTGCTTTGTCCGTCCGGATGATATTCTGTATTGGATAGGATTGTCGCTTACACCACACATTTTGGTTTTCATCAGCTTCAAAGTCTCATTTAAGGTACCATCTATCGGTAAACGGTACCACTGTTGAAACCCTCTGAGTGCATAATCGGTAGCGCTTACAGGGGTGGGGAAATTTTCCTTCATATAACCATATTTTGATTCCATGCTCGTTCGCATGTACTGCGAAGAAAAAATAATATCAAGTTGCTCGGTCAGCAACTTTACATATAATGAGAGGTTGAATGAATGTCGAATATGCATAAGATTCACATTTCTTGAGATTAATACATATTTCTGAATTCTGGGATTTCCCCCTCTTTTTCTTTAACATAATCTCAATACATGGCTCGCAATTTAAGTGTGACTCAACAGAGAATATTCAGAGATATCGATATCTTCATTTTAATTCCTAAATAATCCACCGGTAAATATCGTTTGAGGATCTTTTTGATATATTTACTATATTTTGCTTATAATCCACCGGTACATATCGTTCGAGAATCTTTATAAATCTCAATGTAACATCACCTGTCTAAGACAGCTATGAAGATGAAGACTACTGCATCTGTAAGGTAAAACAGCATCTACTAGCAGCCTTTGGCCGTATAAAGAGTCTCAGAAATAAATTTCAGATGATGCAGAAACGAGGGGATTCATACAAGAAAGGAAATGGCACGGGATCGGGTTCATTGGGAATATTAGCCCTCAGCATTCCAGAACCATATACCACCTGAAGTTCCCTCAAACAATTAAACTCAAGGTTTCTTAGTCGTTTCTGCTAGAATGTGAGACTGTCTAAGCGCCGTATTCAAAATTTTTGAGGATAAATCAGTCAAAATAAACAAAGTTTTTGCGGCGAATTCCAAATCGCTAAATCAGAGACAATCCAGTAGGAGTAAGTACTTCACAATCACTAATACTTTGATCTACCAAGATACCAATCTACATGCGTGGTTTGATGATAAAGTTATGACACCGATATTGACAGAATTGGAAGAATTTCAGGAAATAGATAGAGGGTGTGTTTTAACGAAGATTGTTAATTTGGAGGTGAATATTAACAAAATCACATCTTGACATGCATCACCAGATATCGAGTTTTCAATCCAGATCAAACATGAAGGAGCGTGTGCAAATTTTTGAAGAATGATGATGCATGTTTCGCAAGAGCCGTATATCAGCACTCCTTCAAACCTGAATTCAGCTGGGGTTAATTCATACCCTCACTAATCGGAAGTTCTCAAACTGAAAGGGATTCAATTTCCGATGACTATGCGGTAGGTTCCCAATTTTGAGGAACTGAATGGAGCGTATATAACGTATATAACTTGAATAAAGATCTCACAACATTACCTACTCATTTCACAAAGAGAAAGCAGGAGAAATCTGTGAATCTATTGCTTTATTCAAGATCGATACGAAGAAGGAAGAGAGCATTGATTTATCGCCACTTCGCTCCATTTCTTCCTTTCTGACAAGAAATTAGAAGAAATTATCGAAGATTGCGACAAGCTGGATGACTGTCGGGTGAAATGGCTTGAAGTTGGGAAGAATGTATTGAAGTTCAAAAAATGTTAAGAATGAAGTGAAGGCATCCTTTTTGGTGTATGCAGATTTACAAAGTGTTTTACATGCTGCTAATGATCCAAAGAAGCCGCAATAACATATCTGTTGCTATTGGCTACTTCATGATATGTTCATATGATGATTCCCTCTCGTTTTACCAAGCTCATAGAGTTGAGGACTGCATTAGCTAGTTTTCCGGAGAGATGGGGTGATTAGAGGAGAATCTGGCTGCTATATTTTGGTGTATTTATGATATCCACATAACTCCAGAGGAAGAGACAACATTTAGGCATGTTGCCATATTTGTGAGCAACAGTTTACTGATGAAGACAAAAAAGTGTGACCACAACTATCTTCTATCACAGGATAATTATCGTGAGCTGCACATGATGGGTGGAAAATTAATTATAAGGATACAAATGTTATTCCTGTATTCTTTCATAACTTGAGTAACTATGATGTAAACTCCATCTTCAAACATGTTGTTACACGAATGCAGGAAAAACTCAATTTAATTCCTATAACAAAGAAGGAATATACTAGCTTCACGCATATCTATTTAGATTTACTGGTCTTACTTCGGATGAAATGTGTACACATAATAACCAAGCTCTTGAGCTGAATATCGATATTGATATGTTCTTATTCGTTGAGAAAATAAAGAGAGGACTTAGTCAAGTGTATTCTAAATACCGAGCCCACGCCAACAATAAGTATATGCCTATATATGATCCATCAAAAACAGATTCTTATTTGATGTATGATTTCAATAAACAGTGTGCTTGAGCTATGAGTCAAGCGTTTCCATATGTCGAATTCTAATGTTTCATATGGTTCTGATGTGGGAGGGTCTTGGGAGTCGGCTTAGAATACTCTCAACATATCCATGATCTACATAGAGATATACCCTTCTGCCTTCTACATATCGACCCGCAAACTGGTGACACCCCCGTTTCATTAAATGCATCATCGAAATTAATGGCTACGGTTTATTCTAAGTATGTAACTTGTCCTATCAAACAGATTAATTCCAACAAAGATTCGTAGGGTCTTGAAGCTAGCCATATGGCTTAAAAGCTATATCGACCTAAACACTGACCTGCGGAGAGCTGCAAAGAATGAGTTCGAGGAAAATTTGTTCAGATTGATGAACAATGCAATTTTTTGAGAAACAATGGAATAAATTCGCAGGAGGGTGAATGTTTACTGAGTGGTCCGGGAACGATGATGCAGAACCATATATTACAGAACCCGAGTTTGTCCAACCATCTTCAATGAGAATTTGATAGCTGTCTAATCAAATAAGCTTGAAGTGTGGTTGAATAAACCTATTTATGTAGGCATGTCAATTCTGATCTTCGCTAAGATGAGTATCTATGACTTCCATTATGGATATATGACTGAAGCATTTGGTGAAAATTGTTCTGTATTGTACACTGATACGAATTCTCACATTTATGAGTTGGAGGAACATCCTCATGCTATGATGAGATGCGAAGGCCATCAATAGTTGTGACATCAACGACTACCAGGTTGATAACATCTATGGTATCTCGATAGTTAATAATAATAAGGAGGTTTTGTGTGCTATGAATAATGGAAGCGATGGAGCCTCTACGACATATTTGGTCAGGGTTGATATCCAACTTATATACAATGAAAGTTTCAACGTCAGGGGATAATATTGATAGAACGCTGAAAGACCTGGGAGCATAGGAATATGATGAATATGAAATTGCCAAAATTATGGGAATCTATGGGGTTACTGAGGAGGCCAAGAGTGTATATGTATTCCATTGTGCGAATGAACATGTAACTTACGTGAAATTTGAATAAAGGTGATGAAAATCAAGTGTTTTTATGTCCGGAATAAATAGCTCTGAGCTCTCAGAATGATAAGTGGTATTTAATTTCTGGAACATACACCAGTGGCGAATTTTGCGATTCCTGAATTGATGAATATTTGATGTTTTATGTTTGTCAACGAAAGACGTTTTTAGGTGTTTCCATAAAACTATGTACATAAATATCAGCCATAGTATGGATAAACTCTGGTGGAATAAGAGACTGATATTATCTTCAAATACTATATGGTAGGTATCTTCATATAGATTATTAATGTTTAATATTGTTATGAGTTGAGAAATTCTTTGTGACAGAGACATGTTCAGAGGAAAAAAGATATGTTGGTTTTATAGGCGAACAAGGGATAATTTCCACCTGTGCAAAAAAGCAACGTGGCATAACTTCTACCTGTTTGGAGGTTGGGAAACAAATTTGCGGTTTTCGTAAAATCTTCAACACTCAATTGAAAATTTGTACCTTCGTCTATTTATATATGCTTATCTAGATGTTTTACATAAATTCGTTTATCTTGAGTGCTGGGAAAGACGCAATCACCCATCCTCTGTTGATATTATCTACAACAAATTGGTATTTTGATTACGGCTATTTCTCCTGTTTCATGCCAATTGCGGCTCCTGTTAAACACTTTGCATCACCCATTTTAATTATATTTCATATCTTAGAACTTATCATTCGTAGTCTGTAACTATTTTCTCCCGCTCAATTTTAATTGGCGTTAACGTTGTATATTTTTAGCAGCGCAAATGTTATTTGTGTACTGTGTTCATACGAAAATGAAATAGCCGAAATCGAATCTGGTATTGAGAACGAATGAAAATAGACCCTCCCGGTATGTCAAAAAAACTTGAGCTTTTTAAAATCACTTAATTGGCACTTGATTGGATAATTAGTTCATCATAAATTTTAACGTGTCCGTTTGTCTGTATGTTTCCGTGAAAATAAAATGATTTGATATAAAATAATAAACAGATTATCTGTTCATCATATCGGCTATTTGTATATGTTTGAATGCGTATACGTCTGTATCTGTATGTTGCGATTATTGATTGGAAAATCTGTTTATTATGACTTTTCGCGTGTCCGTCAATCTGTATGTTTCCATGAAAATAAAATTATAGGATATCCAAAATACAATGTGTTCATTATTACGGTTATTTGTATATGCATGAATGAATGTTCGTCCGTTTGTGTGTTTCTATGAAAATAAGATGATTTGAATTCATTTGTTAGTGATTAATATACGCTTCAATGTGTTCCCCCAATTTTTATGCTATCACCTAGTAGCTGTTACCGGCCCTCAGTACTAAAACTATGGTCGTCGGCTGTTTGTTTTTTCAAAGGATGACACTTGACATAACAGCAAATGATATAGGTATGATGTTGTACTTTTGGATGTCGAATTTGTCAGTAGTTCACGAACTATGATCGCCGTTTATCAATCTTTTTTCCCTGAAAGAAATTTAGGATTGACGAGTTGGAGCGAATGATACAGTTTATAATTGCTGAAATTACCTGCAATTCACGAACTATGATTGCCTGTACATGGAACTTATTTCCAGATCTTATTAATGTTACATTCCATACTTAATCATAAAACATTTTCTATCGCTCCGCTGACGATAATAATCATTCTGAAATTTATATTATCTATTCACCAGCTGGTTAGCTAGATTTCTATGCATATGTCGTGTTATCACCCATATAATTCAAATTCAAACAGATCGAATCTTTGATTGAAATAATGTATCGGGAAGTTTTATAATCGGTTATAAAAACATCGAGGATGATTTTATTTACTTAAGCGTAATTACGTGAATAATATCTATAATCTACTGCTACATGCGACCATATCTCTTCACCGCAAATAATACAGCCTTATAAATGTTATAGTGAAATCCACCCTTAGCCCAATTTAACATTTTTACTCCAATTCTATTCTGTATTTAAAATGCCAGATGATTGGATAGATACCATATACTATGACTATGATGCATGTTTATCTTATATATTAATTAGTGCAGTTCGAAATTAAAGCCGCATTATATACGGTGATGACCCATTGCTCACAACTATCTTTCGAGCGTTTCGTATTTATTGATAGGCAAGGAGGATCTACGTGTCTGTGGTATGTTTCAAAATAAAATTCGGATTCATGTTCAATTAATCCACGTCGAAATAGCTTTAAGCTGCTCGCGCGAATGGCAACATGTTATTTACCCAGGTCGCATATAAAAGTGGAAGTCGGTGGTATAAGATTAGCTCAGCTGGTTCATTGACTGAAGTCATTTAGAAGATATATGCAGGTTCGAAACTATGAGGCAAATTTTTTTCAAATCATATCCATAATACTATATAACCTCGATAGGTCGCAGGTAGTCTAGCTTGAATTGAACCGCAATACATTTTGGTAGAATCCTCACGTGTGAAGGGTTGAAAAAAACAGAGATCCATTATAACTACTACATGAAAATCAACTGTTCTCTAGTCCTCCATTAGTGGTTAAATCACCCGACTCTGGAATTTACATTATGATATCTCTCGGTTTGAATCTGACACGAAAAAAATATTCAAAAATTCACTGCAGGTACTGCTCATGCGCTACAAGAATAGTGTTAGATGTGAAGACACATATGACCAGTTAACAGATTGCTTAACCATAGCTGGAGTATTACAAACTTATATGACCATGTAACTATGAAAACCGTGCATGTGCGTGTGTGTGTGTGTGTATCTTGTGGATGAGCTCAAAATGACAAATTTCCGCTGAAATAAACCTTAGATATCTTTACGGGGATTTACATGTGAAAAAGGTCGATTCTTATGGGGAAATCTCCTAGCACATCTACTGAATGGAATATGTTTTTAAAATTCAGTGAACATTCGAAGATAAAATTTGCGAAATTTCAGTAGATACAGATACGGAAGTATTAATTATAAAAAACGAATAAGTTAAAAGTTTGAATTCCAATTGATGAATATTGGGGGAAAGTAAGTTTGAATTTGCAATTTTTGTATGTTGACAATATGAAAACAGACATATTTATGGGACACATTGTTGAAAGTGATTAAGAAGGAAAATTCGTAGATTCAGGGAAAATCATAAATTAAAAAAAAGAGACTAATGTGGATATCAACCGGACAAAAAATGGCAATTGTTCATCGATATCATGACTGAAATTGCTGATATTGAAGAATTTGATGGAAATAATTCACACTCATCAGTGCAAAATATAATCAAAAGAATTGATACGAGTTATATCAATCCAATAGTAGTAGTTAATAAAATCAAATGAAGATATTCTATTATCTTTAGACGTACGAACCTTAAATAATTATTCAGTTCAACAAGATGAAGCTCACATGTATATAGAAGCTATTTTTGGGAGAATTGCGAAGCCCCAAATTTTCATTCAAAACAGGTTCTGGTTAATCCCATCACATAACAGTTGTAGGGATTATACAGGATGTATAATAAACCGAAAATAGGTTTAAGGTAACCCCGTTTGGTATTCAAATTGCATGTTTCGCATTAATTCGCACAATTCTACTTTAGATAAATATGGAGAATTCACGATACATAATATTGATGATATATTAATAATTTTGGTAAATGAAGATTAACATGTAGAACATGTAGAAACATTATTGAGGGAATGAGATAAAGCGGGATTGAAGATAGATTTGAGTGTTTTATAAAGAGGAAAGAAATGTCGGCTCCTGATAATAAGAATTATTAAGAAAATGGGTTAGATGGACATGGAGTGATTATAGACATAAGGCTTAGAAGGATAAATTTGCCCAAAGATTAAGAGTGTTATCCTAAATTAGAATTTTCGTTTATTTTAAGAACAGATCCATCTCAACGAAGATTTAGTAGTGTATTGATTCAAAGGCAGGATACATCGAAATTTCAATAATTTCATTTCTCAAATGACGAAAGCACATGAAAAAATTAGTGTAACTGAACTTGAATTTGCAAGCTAGTGTTTTTGTGTTAGGGATTTACGTGTTTTTTTTAAGGGAATAAAGAAACTGATCATATATATAACTTCAACCTCAATCATTAGTAGATATTTTTTCAAAATTCATTAAAATATATCCAAATAGAACAACGGAAGGTGAAGAAGTTTCGTATAATTTAAATAATTATTCTGAAGAAACATAATGAAGTGCATTACTGATAAAGCAACATATTTCGAAAATATTCACTTTGAAAGTTTCTTTAAATGGAAAGCTATAAACCATTAATAATTGGCAAAAAGTATACGACACCCATGTTCAAATCCTCCAGATAGATATATCCAGGAAATAATACAATGCAAGATGATTCTAACAGATAGTAAGCATAATGATGAATACGTTCCCAGGGTAGAAACCATTTTGAAGAGTTTTCCAAGGACAGTAATGAATGAAACACCGTTACATATAATGAAAGGGCAAAACCAAATAGATGGATAGTAGATAATAAAGTGGAATATGAGGAAGTGATTAGGAACGTAAATGAAAGGTTAAAAAAGAATGCAAAAAATTATATTAAAGAATAAATGGAAAACAGTTGAAACCCTTATTATGGAAAAGGTGATTTAGTGATTATAGAAACATTAAGGGTCACTTATAAGAATCAAAACGTTTGTTCAAAATTGATGTTACCTTGTGAAGGACGTTATAGAAATATTGATAAATATTAGTTAAATAGCTATCAATAAGTACATCCTGAAACAGAAAAAGAAAGGGGTATCTTCATCACCAGTGTTAATAAATCTTGTAAGAGTTTTGGATGGAGTTGTATATGATCTAAACCTGACAAATGATAAGATACTCCAAGAACTTTTATGTAAGCTTTAGGGGGCAATCGAAAATGAACCTCAATGCATTCAATGTCATGAGTGTTAACTGAACCATAATCAAACGAAAAAACATTAAGTAAGTAAGTAGTAATCTTGTAAGGGTTTTGAATGGCTGGAGTTGTACATGATCCAAATCTCACAAATGATAAGATACTCTAAGAACTGTTATGTAAACTTTAAAGTGTGAGGGAAAATGAACCTCAACGAATTTAATGTCATAAGTGTTAACAGAACCATTATCAAATGGAAAGAACACCACCCAGTAAATTACAAAGTGTAAGATTAAGTAGGGGTAGCTAGATTTTGTAAAGAGTCTTAGTAAACATGTAAGGATATAGAAGATGAAAGGTAGAAAGAAAATTATAACTGGTTGTACATAAGGTACTTTATTGGTAAACACTATGAAGTCAGATAGCTGAAAGAGATCAAAAAGTAGATAGAGAATAAAAAATTACACAACTAGTATAAATTTCTAAATAAAGTAACTTGAATTGAACGTAACAGAATGAAAAGTAAGTTATTTCTTAAATTGAACAAAATTAAAATTCAAGATTTTAATCCGTGAAGAAATAGGTAGAAAGAAGTGTGATACGCCAACATGAGGGTGAAGGTATGAGGAATAGTATTCCAAATTCTCAGATCAATTAAGGTTCAATCAAAAGAACAAAGTCAAAATAAGTGAAAAGTCATATATATTATAAGAAATGCTGAAATCTCATTGGTCGCAAAACTAGAGGTTTGTGACAGATTGGATTGCTAGCTAACAGAATTCTAAGAAACTAAAGTTTTGAATCCAAAACCTTTCTAGAATGTGAATGATTGGATATAATTGGATAATAAAAGGAAGCCAATATGTCATCATGAGGAAACTATGAAAGAGAGTAGAATATAAAGAGATTGCGATTAAAAACCGGGTTGTCGCTCTGTTTGAGCTTTAGGGGGCAATCGAAAATGAACCTCAATGCATTCAATGTCATGAGTGTTAACTGAACCATAATCAAACGAAAAAACATTAAGTAAGTAAGTAGTAATCTTGTAAGGGTTTTGAATGGCTGGAGTTGTACATGATCCAAATCTCACAAATGATAAGATACTCCAAGAACTGTTATGTAAACTTTAAAGTGTGAGGGAAAATGAACCTCAACGAATTTAATGTCATAAGTGTTAACAAAACCATTATCAAATGGAAAGAACACCACCCAGTAAATTACAAAGTGTAAGATTAAGTAGGGGTAGCTAGATTTTGTAAAGAGTCTTAGTAAACATGTAAGGATATAGAAGATGAAAGGTAGAAAGAAAATTATAACTGGTTGTACATAAGGTACTTTATTGGTAAACACTATGAAGTCAGATAGCTGAAAGAGATCAAAAAGTAGATAGAGAATAAAAAATTACACAACTAGTATAAATTTCTAAATAAAGTAACTTGAATTGAACGTAACAGAATGAAAAGTAAGTTATTTCTTAAATTGAACAAAATTAAAATTCAAGATTTTAATCCGTGAAGAAATAGGTAGAAAGAAGTGTGATACGCCAAAATGAGGGTGAAGGTATGAGGAATAGTATTCCAAATTCTTAGATCAATTAAGGTTCAATCAAAAGAACAAAGTCAAAATAAGTGAAAAGTCATATATATTAT
Source organism: Endomychus coccineus (assembly GCA_958510875.1). Classification (NCBI taxonomy): domain Eukaryota; kingdom Metazoa; phylum Arthropoda; class Insecta; order Coleoptera; family Endomychidae; genus Endomychus; species Endomychus coccineus. The sequence continues at coordinate 75,664,686 of OY294070.1, forward strand.
AAGAAATGCTGAAATCTCATTGGTCGCAAAACTAGAGGTTTGTGACAGATTGGATTGCTAGCTAACAGAATTCTAAGAAACTAAAGTTTTGAATCCAAAACCTTTCTAGAATGTGAATAATTGGATATAATTGGATAATAAAAGGAAGCCAATATGTCATCATGAGGAAACTATGAAAGAGAGTAGACTATAAAGAGATTGCGATTAAAAACCGGGTTGTCGCTCTGTTTGAGCATTTATACCTTAAAATAGGGAATCAAATGGAAGAGTGCGTGTTTGTTCGGACCGAGGACGCACGACGCATAACCTCCATAGTAAATAATATTTGGCATGTGATGTCTTCAAGCATAAGAACCTATACATTTAATTGTAGATTGAATCTCGCTACAATTCAATGAAAACAATGAGAAGTAAGGCAAAGTGATAATCTACTGTCAACAAATACAATAATAATAATAATCTTTTGGAAAGCGAGGGGGAATGATCAACAAGGAGATGAAATCGTGATCAACAAGAAAAAACAATTATATTTTACTGATACCATATCAAAGTATCATGAAACTCCAACATCATAATATTGAAGTTTTGGGATTATTCAAGTTAATATATGAAGTTTCTTTCATTCGTTCATCATAATGAATAGTGTAAGCATAAGGACTCATTAATATCTAGTATCATTGCTTGAAATGATTATTGAACTATGATGGAAACTTACAAAAGGAAGTTAATCCGAAGAGTAGTCATTTAAAAGGTATACCTAATTTAGAATAAAGTAATATAATATGAAATATGAACTAGGATAAAGGGGAAATAGTGTATAGTATTATACAGGATGTTCCATCTCAGACGAGCCACCTCGTATATTTCTTATCCCATAGTGAGTGGAAAAATCTCCCGAAACATATCGAATGATTTTGTTTAGGGGACATCTTTTGACGTATATTTGAGGCTTGAACGAGCAACCCCCTATGATGAATAATCAACTAGACAAGTTTTTCATAAACAACAAATAATTTACATTTATTAAACCCAACATCCAAATTACAATTGAATACAAGGTGTTCCATCTCACACGAGCCACCGTATATTTCTTATCCCATAGTGAGTGGAAAAATCTCCCGAAACACGTCGAATGATTTTGTTTGGGGGACATCTTTTGACGTATATTTGAGGCTTGAACGAGCAACCCCCTAATAGGGGGCGCTTCAACCCCTCAAAATTGAATAGGGGAGAGGGGTTGAGTGATACGTCATTTGAAAGGTCTTGGAAGACTCTTTACAACGGTGTATGAAAAACGTAAATTTGATAAACCGTTTTCGCCAAAAATTAATTTTGTTGCTCGAATGCGCCACCTTGAATATTTTGGTTATTTGTACAATGTACAAGCTCATTTTTATTAAGCCTTTTTCACATTCGTAAAAAAATTGAATTGTGTTGTCATGCTTACAATGAAAAAAATTGAATCTGTGTGTTTAAATCAAATGTTCAAATTGTCCTCCATTGACTTCCATACAATAATACAATCTTGACTGAAAACCGTCTCTAACATGGTTCAGCATGATTGGAGTTATTTGACGACACTCATTTACAATTCGTTGGCGTAGTTCGTCCAAATTTTCAGGCTGAGTCACAAAAATCTTGGACTTAAGATGTCCTCACAAGAAGAAGTCCAGAGAGTTCAGGTCAGGAGATCGGGCAGGCCACTCCAACCTCTTCTTCCAATCGAACGACCGGGGTATTGCAAATTGAGGTATTGGCCGAACTGGTGCGGCGTAGTTAGGAAGAGCTCCGTCTTGTTGTAAATGCAATTGTTGTTCAAGTAGTAGAGGATCGTTCTCTAATTGTTCAGTTATTAACGGATCAATCGCATTTTCCAACATTTCGAGATAAATTTCACCATTTAAATTACCAGGAATAAACAGAGGTCCAATTAGGTGGTCTCCCAAAATTCCTACCCAAACGTTTATCTTTTCCCGATGTTGAGTGTGAGCTTCTCGAAATACATGAGGATTTGTATCGCTCCAAATTCTACAGTTATGCCGGTTAACCTCTCCATTAAGTAAAAAAGTGCATTCGTCAGAAAAGCAAACGTTGTACAAGAAATTTGGGTTATTGTTGATACGCTCGACCATAATTTCGCAAAATTCATGCCATCGATCCCAATCCTCATCATTTAATTCCTGAATTAATTTAATTTTGTACGGATGGAACTTGTGTTTAGAATTCTGAAAACGTTAGATAGGCTGATACTGGAAGCTGCAGAAAGTTGTCGTACAGATTGCGTGTTTGGCATAAGTTGGACATGTCCCAATATCGCCACAGCTGCTCCTTCATCATTAACAATTCCAATGGGTGCCCTTTTTTTATCCATTACTGAACCCGTCTCCACAAATTTTGAAATCAATTCCATTACGTACTTATGACGAACGCTACGTTCAGGATGGTTTTCGTTAAATATCCTTGCAGCCGCTCGGGCATAATTTTGATTTTGGTGATAAAGGCTAACAAGCTCAACAATGCAATGTGTACACCATATTTTTTGAAATTTCAAACAAATCAGTAGTAACTCAACATATTGATTAAAATCATGAAATGATCGAAGAAACGTTAAAACCAGATAAACACCTTCTAAGAACAAAAAATGAAGGCAACATAAGGAAATGTTTTGTTGTCTTTTTATTTATTAGTTTGAGTGATTGTATTATTGTATGGAAGTTAATGGAGGACCATTTGAACATTTGATTTAAACACGCAGATTTAATTTTTTTCATTGTAAGCATGACAACACAATTCAATTTTTTTACGAATGTGATTTTTTGAAGATTGTTTAAGTTTATAAAAAAGGCTTAATAAAAATGAGTTTGTACATTGTACAAATAACCAAAATATTCAAGGTGGCGCATTCGAGCAACAAAATTAATTTTTGGCGAAAACGGTTCATCAAATTTACGTTTTTCATACACCGTTGTAAAGAGGGTTCCAAGACCTATTCAATTTTGAGGGGTTGAAGCGCCCCCTATTAGGGGGTTGCTCGTTCAAGTCTCAAATATACGTCAAAAGATGTCCCCCAAACAAAATCATTCGACGTGTTTCGGGAGATTTTTCCACTCACTATGGGATAAGAAATATACGGTGGCTCGTGTGAGATGGAACACCTTGTATTCAATTGTAATTTGGATGTTGGGTTTAATAAATGTAAATTATTTGTTGTTTATGAAAAACTTGTCTAGTTGATTATTCATCATAAATATGTAAGAAGGATCTAAGCTTTGACTGGTGAATTTTTCTGTAGTTTGTTATATCAAACTAACACCTATACTAAGGAAAATTTTAATTCCAACAATATAATGTCCAGACATTTTGGGAAATGGCATCCAACGTGAAAACAGATGAACTCAAGTAAAGTAATCAAGTCTTAAGATCATAATAAAGTAGCACCCAATTTGGTAACAATAAAGAAATATGATTCAATATTATAAAACAAAAATATTAACAATTATAACGAATTGTATAACATATATATATTGAACATGTGTACCTTTTGAAACCAAAACGTCTAAGGAGAGAGCATGTGATGCTTGTAGCTTGGCCCCTTGATTTTTACACGAAGATGCTGATAATAAAGCCAATATGTTACTGCTTCTTGATTGTAATTTCAGGGTGTTGCTCAAACTAGCAGCCTAGAAAAAATAATAATAATGTAATAAGAAATCATTTATTTTAATAATACAAGAAAGGTTCACTTTCATGAAAAAAAAATGTTTTCCCATATAACCACATACAATTTGAATAACATTAGTATTAGAAACTATTTCCTAATTGAGAGAAAGAGAGAAAGAGAGGGAAAGAATGAAAAAGATATGTTTCCATCGTGAGCACCAAGAGAAAAAAATACGGATCGGCTGACAAGAGAAATATACATATATTCAACCCTCCATAATACCATCTTTATTTAATAGAACGGACATTAAACTGGTTTATTTTCACCCTGACGTATTATCAGTGTTCGTAATCAGCACTGTACATAATATTTCATGGTAACGTGACGGATAAATTCTCCCATGAATATAAAACTCTACATTCGAAACGTTGCGTAAGTACAATCATAGTTATCCTGGAAATACACATTAATAAATGTGTCTCATTGGCTAGAGCAGTGCCAGCAACCTATGGTTTTGGCTCTAGATACAGCGTTTTTAGTTGGCAACCCGAAATATTTAGGATGTGAATGTTCGTGCACAAACATATGTCTTTTTGGGAGCTTAGGTTTTTCATTTGCCTAGAAATAAAGTTGAACTCGCTGAAAAATACTTACTGCTATTCTATAATTCTTTTATGTAGTAATATATTTCTCAGATTGCTCATGTATATTCGTGCACAATTTCAATTTGCAATTTTTTAACTTGCCTTTCACTTTCAGTATGATCGTGACAAGACGAGTTCCCGACCAGAAAGGGTTCGCAGCTTCCTGGTCGAGGTGTAGCTAACTCAGCCATAGAGCTGCGGCATCTAACCCAGGTCATAGAACCTCAGAGTATAGAATGTGGGGTTAAAGAATATCTGTAAACTATCATGACCGGTCTATGTTAAAAGATGAATTGTCATGGCGGGGTGTAAACTGTCCTGGCGTGATATGAACTGTCATAGGGGGTATGCACTGTCATGGCGGGTCTATTTCAAACGATGAAGTGTCATGGTGCGTGTATGAACTTTCATGCCGGGTGTACGTGAAGGCGTGGTGTGAACTGTCATCGCTGGGTGTGAACTGTCATGACGGGTGAAGTATGATTATCTTCGATGATACGATACGGTGTCTGTGAACTATAATGACTTGTCTGTCGCTTGTCATGGCGTCTATCACGTGAACAGTCATTTGTCAATTGTTGAACTGTGGAAGTGTCTATGACGTGTGAACTGTCATGGCGGAAGTGATGTTTTATTGCATCTTTGGAATATTCGAGATGTGCTGATGAATAATATTATATTCATATAGCGATCGATTTGGTCGCAATAGAAGTTTTAAAGTTTTAATTTTCGAAATATAGCTCTATGGGTATCAAATAGAAGGTATCGAAAAGTAGAATATGAATTTTATGATTTTCAGTGTGAAAAATCAAATATGGTGGATATGAATGGGAAAAACATCAATTTTGTTGCAGATATAGCTTCATGGGTATCAAATGAAATGGTTAAACTTGTAGAGTACAAAAGGACGACGATCGATGGACTGTCAACTGTCGTTTTATAAACTGGCTCATGTCATAACTATAATGCCATGTATCTATCATAGTGGTAGCAATTATACGAGGTGGTCAATGAATGAGCTGGCATTGAGCTGTAAGACAATCAAAATACGGGTAGTGTAGGTTCGAAGACGCGCAAACCACACTCGAGACCGGCAGTGAGTTTAAATAAATGTCTCAGTTCAAGAAGTAGTGATTTTTAACGCATGTTCATTAATATTAAATTAGAACTGTAATATGAAGGATAGGCTGTGGTGGTTGATATTCAGAGCTTCCACTCTACGATGCTTTCACTACATTGGCCGGAGATCAAAGTTCACCAACTATGATCGCCGTTCGATCCCTTCACTGATCGTTTCAATAAAGTTCTTTAACATTCAGTTACTTGCTCATTACTAATAATGAAACATGTGCAAAAATGCAAAGGCATTTTATACTCAACTCACTCCAAGTAATAACATGCTAATGAGGTTGTTGTTGCAAAAACTCTTCTGCAGCCGCTGAATTATCTTGCTTTACTTTTCTTAATTCTTCATGAAACTGATTGATAGTAGGTTCAGAGACAAACAAATTCTCTTCAGGAGGATTATAAACGAATTCTTCTCCTGCAGTAACAATAGCTGAGATTGACACACTCTTCATTTGTGTTGCCGTAGAAATAACACTTTTAGGTTCAGTTAAAGAATTTTATTTGATAATTTCAGCACTTTTCGCTATTTCCCCCAGAGGTTCCAACGCCATGTATTTCCTCCATCCTTCTTCCATCTGGATGTTGAAACACGTGTCAAAAACGTGTCTGAATGTTGAAACACTTGTCTAAAATTTGAAACAGGTCTGAAGGTTGAAATACGTGACTCAATTTCAAGACATGTGATCCTTTGTTAAAAGCACGTGTCAAAACAAAAGGTTCCACCGCCATATATTTTCTTCTCACAACTTCGAATGTCGAAACACTTCTCTGAATGTTGAAACACGTGAGTCAATTTCAAAGCATGTAACTGTCAAAACAACTGTCTAAATGTTGGAACACGTGTTTGAATGTTGAAATACCTGTCAACGACGTGTCTAAATGTTGAAACACGTATCAAATAGCTGTCTGAATCTTGAAACATGTGTCAAATACGTGTCTGAATGTCAAACTATTCACGCACTTGCTGCGTATTCTATTTGCTAATAAAAGTCTCATAATATCAATATATTTAATCTTACAAACCTGGCTTTCTCAATTCTGATATGTGTTTATAGAGTTAGAGATCTTGGGTTTTTTTTCTTCCAAAATTTCAATTACGATTGAATAATAATGATAGCCCTCCATTCCACAACCATTTTGGAAATATTATTGAAACGCGTATTCATCTTCCTCCACTGAATATTTCGATCTCGTCATCGTCTTACCGCGATATTTCAAGGAGGTCTTCCCATTCCCGTCTTTCGGTTGGTGGTGTCGTCGTTGCTATCGGTCGAATTATCTTCTACACTCTTTTCTCGGTCGCTTTGGTTGGCACGTGTTCTGTTTTATGGATGACCTTCGATTTATTTTCTGCTGATACTATTTTTTTATTACCGGAGTAATTAGATGTAGATGTTGCACAGTGAACGGGTATAACGTAATTGATTCGATCATCCGCATTGGTTGCCTCATGTATTGGAAATTCACCAAAACAATACTAACAGATATAGTTTTTCAACATTAAAAGAGACAAAGTTAACAATAAAATACGCCTGCGTTTATATACGTTTCATTAGCGATAAGCAAGTGGCTGACTTGTAAGGCAAGTGACCTACTGAGCAATTCCTTGAAACAGTTAGTGAAGTCATCATAAGGCGATCATAGTTTGTGAACTATGATCTCCGGCCGGTGTAGTGAGATCATCTATGAGTGGAAGCTCTTAATATCCACCAATATAGTCTATACGTCAAATTCCAAAGTTCTAATTCAATATTGATTAGCACGCGTTAAAAATTTGCACTTCTGGTGTACCTGAGGGACATTCATTTAATCTCCTTTATGATCTCGTGCGTAGTTTTGCTCATTTCAATACCTAAACTACTCGTATTTTGATTGGTTGACAGCTTAATGCGAGTTCATTGATGAACCACCTGACACCTCAAATGATAGCTACCACTACGATAGATAGACGGTATAATTATGACATAAGACATTTCATAGTCTGAGTTTTTAATTATTAGATTACAGCAATGGATATTTTGGGTGTTTATTATTGAATTATTTTGACAAGCTATTTTTCATTACACAGTTTACTTAGTTTTTATAATTTATTAATACTATGTTTCTACATCTATGACTTGATGAGAAGTGCAACCAATGATTAAGTGAATGAACAATAGAGCGGTGTTACATATTTCACACTCCTCCTCAACATCGCAAAGATTACATATTGTATAACAAAGAAATTTTTTAATTACACATAATATTGAAATGAAATTATATTACAGAATAATGTTACAACAAAGATAAAGTTTACAAACAAATTGAGCATTTGAATACAATATAACTTATAAGTAATTAATATACAATATTACCATTTTTTTAACAAACATTTATTTTCACTAAGTTGCGGAAGTAAACAAACTTTTTGAAATCAAGAGCTTTCGTGAATACCTCAGCTCGTTGTCCATTTGTAGGGATGTATTTCAAAATGACAGTTCCATTTTCTACTTTTTCCCTAATAAAATGATACTTTATATCAATATGTTTGGTACGTTTATTATTTTCACAATTCTTAGCTAAACAAATACAAGAAATATTGTCTTCATAAATTAAAATAGGTTCATTAGAAGAAAGAATGTCTTTCAGGATTCCATTTATAAAAAGTGATTCGCTAATTGCAGTTGTAAGAGCCTTGTACTCAGCTTCTGTACTACTTAGAGATACAGTACTTTGTTTTCTAGTAGGTACCCCAGGAAACAATATTACCGCGAACAGTTACTAAAAATCCTGTTACCGATTTTCGATCGTCGAAATCATTAGCCCAATTGGCATCTACATAACTATCAATTGAGGAACTTGATTTATTATGATTAAAAATCAATCCAAAACGGTCCGTATTTTGAAGATATCTCAAGACACGCTTCAAATGAACCCAATGTTCATCTTTCGCGAAATCTTGAAATCTACTGTAGTAATTTAGCGCAAAGCAAATGTCAGGAATGTCAGTGAACCTATCCTTAGATACATTGAACAACCGATTAGTTGACGATAGGGTTCGTCAGTTTTGTCTTCCTCTGACATAGCTTTAGTTGATTTTAAATTTCTCTCAATAGGTGTATTACTCCCTTTGCAATCTTGCATTTGACATTTTTGCAACAACTGTTTGATACAAGCAGACCAGTGTAATTTTATGATATTCTTCATTCTATCGCGTTCAATTTCCAAACCCAAAAATAACTTTACCATTCCCAAATCTACCATATCAAAATTTTCGTTCAATTTCAAATTAAAATTATCAATTTCATAAGTACTATCACTAATTAGAATCAGATCATCAACATAAATGAAACAAAGTTTAAATGTTGCAGTTAGTTTAATATAAATACATGAATAATGGAATGAGCGATGAAAATCTTCTTTTAACATTAATTCGTCAAATTTCTTATACCAATTTTTAGGGGATTGTTTTAGTCCATAAATGGAGCGATTTAACTTGCAAACAAATTTCTGTTCGGCTGGCTCTTCAGGCAGATTCATAAAAATTTCCTCCTTCACGTCTCCATGTAAAAATTCTGTCTTCACATCCATTTGTACCATTTCATAGTCGAATTCGTTTGCAACAGATATCAAGGTGCGAAGTGTTGACAATTTGTCTACAGGTGAGTATGTGTCTGCATAGTTTGAAGACTGGTATCCCTTTGCTACTTGCCTGGCCTTTTATTTCTTTTCGTTTGTAGTTTCGTTTTTTTAATACGAAACACCCAACGGCTTTACACTATTTCATGATTTTCAGGCCTTTTCACACGAGTCCATGTTTCATGCTTCTTCAAGGACTGTAGGCTCTCCTGGATTGCAACTTCCCAGAGATGTTCATCTTCTCTTCCACGAATTTCCTTCCTTGTGTTAGGAACATTTGAAACCCATTCAGCAGCACTGAATGCATAATACGATGATATTTCGTAATGCTTATGCCAATTGGGACGTTTTCTCTCACGTTTTTCAGATAAATTTTCTTCCAACTTTTCTCCTTCCTCCATGTTATCGTCGTTGACGTCATTTCTCGTATCATTTTCACTGAGTTAATCCGAAACAATTTAATCTTGTTCTCTGTCAGTTGTTTGAGGTATTAGTGCTGGATTTTTCACAGGCTGAGTTTCATCAAAAACTACATGTCTTGAACGGATAATTTTTCTTGACATCCAAAAGTTTTCAGCTTTGCATAGTTAGGATTTTCATATAACCACCTTTCTGCTGGTATTACTTTGTCAATGTTTGGAATTCGATTAATTATACATTTACTGTGTAAATGGCTTCACCCCATAATTCATGGTCAAGAGAGTATTCAGCAATTAACGTCCTAGCCTTTTCAACAAAAGATCTATTAAGTTTTTCGCTTTTACCGTTCTGAAACGGGCAATACGGAACTGTATTTTCAATCGTAATTCCTTGTATTTTAGAAAATTCAAGTAACTCGTTATTCATATATTCCGTACCGTTATCGCATCTAAACCACGAAATTTAAAAATCAAATTGAGCAGTTACCCTATTCACAAATTCTTTGAAACATTCAGGCACTTCTGACTAGCATTTTAGTGAATAGACATTAGTAAATTTTGGAACATCGTCATGGAACGTCAAAATATAGCGTTTGCCATGATGAGTCGGGGGAGTTATTGGTCCGCATTCGTCTGAATGAATTATTTATAATAACCTATTAGTTTTTCCATCATATCTAGCACAACATTCTTTTGTTTGTCTACCTTTGATGCAAGGTTCACAAAAACTTCCTCATTCTTACTAGAATTTTCATCAATCAACCTTTTTTCAAATATGATTTTCAATTTACCAACGGATGTATGACCTCGCCTACGGTGCCAAAGTGAACTATCATTTGTTACTGAATAAGCCTTAAGAGCTGCACTGTGACTGTTATTAATATCTTTTATTTTGAATTTGATTGTAAACATGGAACCTTTCTTCATACCTTCCAGAAGGACCTTCTTTCCTTTATTGAGTACAATAACCTTAGAATCTTTGGAAATTATTTCTAAACCTGCACTTTCCATATTTGGAACAGACAGAAGGTTGCACCTTAAATTTGGAACATACAATACAGTTGTAAGCTTACATGCTGTCGTCCGTAGTGAACCTCTCTTGATGGACTGTAGAGAATGTTCTTCCTTTGCCACTGGGATGTTGATTGGAGTCTGCAGCTCTTCAACATCTGTCATATACTTCTCGTCACTGATAAGATGATCATTTGCACCAGAATCGACGAGATACTCAATCGTCGGAGCATATCCACTTTCCACCAGTTCTTCTGCAATTTTCGAGTTTTCTGATATATGACCAGAAGCAATTTCTTCCTCATTTTCCATTTCCTCCACTTCTGCATGAGCCGTACTCGTCCGATTATTACTCGTATTATAAATTGTAGACCTAGAGTCACTGGAGTTCGAGAAATTTCACTACTACTAGATTTCCACTTTTCCATATTGTTATATGGGCAGTCATTTCTTTTGTGTCCATATGAATGGCACTTATAGCATTTGTACTTGAAAGTATTATCACAAGTAATATTTTCAAATTTTTTCTGGTATCCGCGTTCACTTATGTGACCGACGAAAGCGGACGGTACGCTTTCATGTCTTTGTTGTTTTAGTTGTCTTGATTCCTCCAACAACAATTTGTTCTTCACGAAGTGAATATCAATTTCTTCGGATTCATTTGAAAGTAAAATATCTAAAGATGCAGCTATTGGGTTATAAGATCTCGGCATTCCGTATAAGAGAATTACAACCATTTCCTGATCCGTTAGATTCTCTCCTGCATCTACTAAATTGGTCACTATTCGGTCGAACTCTTCAAAGTACGCTGTCAGCGGTCCACGTTTGAATTTTAAATTATTTAATATCGCTTTCAGTTCAATCTGTTCTGAAAGCCCGGAACGAGAGTACGTTTCTTCAATATAGTCCATGATGTCCTTTGCATTCACTTTGTCATGAACGCTATGAAGGAAGCGGTAGTGCAAACATTGGATAATCACATTCTTGGCTTTCCTGTTTGCAGGTCCTAACAACTTATCATTAATTCCTCTCCATTCATTGCTGATTACTGTCTGTATGCCCAATTCTTCCAAGGCTGTGTATAATCGAATCTTCCAGGCGTAGAACCCTTTTCCATCGAATTATTTTATACCTGCAGTCACTGAAACTCGGTTTTCTGTCGTCATGCTGAGATTCAATCGACTCTAATGCAGCACGCTTATTTCCGTACGATTTTGCACTTCTCCCGAGAAGAATTTTTAATCATGTATTTCCTCACGATGCGAATTCTGGGCACATAACCTCTTTGTTTTTAATTATCAAATTACAGCAATGGATATTTTGAGTGTTCACTATCGAATTATTTTGACGAGCTATTTTTTATTACACAGTTTACTTAGTTTTTATAATCTATTAATACTATGTTTGACTTGATGAGAAGTGCAACCAATGATTGAGTGAATAAACAATATTTCACAGATAGGACGAAAGTTGACAGCTTATAGATCGGCATGTATCAATTTCCTACTTCACATTTAGCGTCCCTTCATTTGTACCCATAAAGCTATAGTGGCAACAAAATTGTCACTTCTCCCAATTATATTCACCATATGTTGAGACCATTCATTTGATACTCATAAAACTATATCTCAAAAAATTTAAATTTCTAACCCTTTTCACTATATAAATAGTATAATATTGTTCAGCACATCACTTAGATTTCGAATATGCAATAAAATCATCACCTCCGGTTTCATATCTGGTGCAACAGAGTTGCAACTATATAACTCACTTCCGGTTACACCCTGATAATGTTAAAGTAAACGAAAATCTTCCTTTAACGATTGACAGTTCAAATACGTGACAGACGACTCGAATACGTTACAGACAACTTGAAAACGTGAAAACGACTCGAACACGTGATAAATGACTCGAACACGTGAAAACGCCATGACACACGTCATAGACGTCATGACAATGAACATATTGTTGGAGTTACCAGAAAAGATACTGGTTTGCATTGTACCTCCTCCTCCTAAAGAAAGGTATTCCCCAAGGTGGACCCTGGCCCTCCTGATATTTCACATATTTGTTCGCAAATATGCAGGGCTGTCTAGTTAGCTGTGAACTACAACAATTTGGAGTTGATCCCCAACTAACGGTTTCGTTCAAACCTGAAAACTTTGTTGTAATATCTAATTTTTTATTGTATCACTCAATTGACGTGCCACGTACCAAAGGGAATTTTCTAGCTACCAAAATATACCCGAAGCGGGTAGAAGCTAGCGGCCCATAGCGAAAAAGACTTTATTACAGCTGGCGCCGGTCGCACGGGGCACTACATGGCCCCAAATTAACAAGACCGAAGTAAAACGTATAAACTCTAACTGAAACGTAGCGATCTCCTCGAGGCATTTGTCAAAATGTGTTCGTTCGTAGCTAATAACATAGGACGTCTGGACTTCATGCAATCGTGTTTTTATACAATTCGAACCATCTAATTTCGATAGGTCACGTGAAAATCCCGAAGCCTAAAGCGCCAAAGACTTGTGTGTGTGTTTCAACGTTTGTATAAAATTGCGAAATTTCGCACATTCAGAAACTTCAAATTAATTAATTTGACGCAAAATTTGGGGATATTTTTATTCAAATCGATTTGATACCAATTTTTGTCGGCCATATTTAAAATCGTCTTGGAGGAATTTTTTAATCGAAAAAGCCTGTACGTTCAATTAAAATTCACCATCGGAAAAAATGTTCGTAGGTACCGTGCCCCTTGAACTGAGGGAGTTTCCATGGGACCACATACGTCACTGAAAATGCGCTCTCCTGGTTTAATTTTCTCGTGCTTAATTTTTTGAAACGGTAACTGGTGCTGTTTTCTATATATGCACCCTTGACAGAAGAACCCATCAGTATTACTCAAGTCTATACCCTCAACTAGTCCTTTCGACACCATCTCCCTAAGTATTTTTACATTGACATGAGCCAAGCGTTCATGCCATAACTTTAAACTTCCACATGCAGCAACATTTGCTTTCAAAACAACAGTTTGAAATAGCAGTTTATATAGATTATTGGACTGTCTCATTGCACATGCCACTACATTGTTTTTATGAAGTATCCGAGTTTCATTATTTTCTTTAACTATTTTCATACCTTTATTGGTAACTGTACCCTCAGAGAATAAGTTCTTACGAAGGTCTGGGATATAGAGAACATTGTTTGTTTTGGCTTCCGACCATTCACCGCCGATAAGCTTTCTAATATGTATAGTTCCTCGTCACACCGAGTGTTTGGTTATTGCCGAGAACTACCATCGCACTGTTCTCTTCAATGAATGTGGAGAAAAATTCTCTGCGATAACACATGTGTGCAGAAGCCCCACTGTCCATGATCCAACTGTCCTCTCCATATACATTTTGGTCCTTTTCCTCCACGTTGAATGCTGTCTCATTACTAGAGGTCACTGTTGAAGTAGAACTAGTCGAAGTTCCATCTTGCTGCCTGTTTTCGTGCCGGCCATTACTCCTTCTACTTCTTTCCTTACAATTTCTAGCAATATGTCCTTTTTGCGACAATTGTAGCATGTTACAAACTTTGATGTCTTGATTTCCCTGCTTTTTGACTTGCTACTCGTACTATTACCTAAAGACACTGCTGCTAGAGCCATCTTCGTCTCTTCGTATGACGTAAGACATGATTCTTCGTCTAGAAGACGAGCAGTAAGGTTCTGAATCGTTTGTTTGCCCTCATCAAGTGACAGCCAAGCTTGTCGAACATTTCGGTACTTCATTGGTAATGTGCTGAGAATTTTTGTCATTATTGCTGCATCACTAACACTATCTCCACACTCCTTTACTTGTTTGGCAAGGTTCTCAACTTTTGCTATATGCTGAGCAATACTATCGGTTGGATTCATCTTATATTGATGAAATCTTTCGTGAACCAGCATTTTATGAGTTTCCGACCTCTGCTCAAAAATTGAGGGTAACCTTTCAAGTATTTGCTTAGACGTGTTACAACTTTCAATCAGAGTGATTTGGTTCAGATGCATGGCAGAGGTAATGACGAACATTGCCCGTGCATCCCTTCTCAGGCAGGCTTTCCTTCTTCAATCTTTTCCGATGGCGAAGTCAATTCTGTTCCGTCTGTAAGGCTATACAGACCTTTAGCCTTTAGAGCACATTTCATCTGAAACTTCCACTGTTGGAAATTTTGGCCATCAAACTTATTGATGCTTGCCACATCGATTTTGTCACCCATTTTCTCTTATTCATTCGGCTTCCACACAGGAACGTTTTTGCCGCGTAATTTTTCTTCAAGGTAAGTAGACAATGTGACGAACTGGGCCCATAACCTGTTGCGAGGACGTGTATCCTTGAGTTAATTGTCTAATCAGTGAAGAAAAACACTTGGTAATTATACTAAATAATTGTAATTCGTTAATAGAACTTAAAAAAAGTAAAAATAGGTGATTTATATTTTGCAACACATGCACTGTCATCGATGCAGAATGACTGTCTGAGTTTTTTAATTATTAAATTAAAGCAATGGATATTGTTTGAGTGTTTATTATTTTAGTTTATTGACAAGTTCGTATTTTTCATTACACAGTTAACTTTGTTTTTATAATTTTATTTATTCTATGTTTCTATATCTATGACTTGATGAGATGTCCATAAATGATCAAGTCAATAAACGATAGAGCGGTGTTACATATTTCACAGACTGACTCTAGAAACAAAAACAAAGAACTACCAACTTAAACATGACAACACTAAAATAACTAAGGGAATACTCAGAACAAGTTCCAAGTGCTACAAAAGACTAAAACATAACATGAAAAATCTCTTTCTCTGACAGAAATACTCCCATTTACTCAGTTGTTCCTTGCAATATATCTATATAACCTACAACTGTCAAGTTAACGTTTGTCAAAGTGACAACCTGAAGGTGCCCATACGCCTCACATAAAGGTTACCACGCACTATCCACGACTAAACCCTTACAAAGGCGCTGCACATAAAAAACTGTACGTCAGCGGGGCGTAGCCCGTAAAATCAACTGACTAGACAGTTTAAGTTGATGCACAAGTTACCAAAAATCTAACTAGGAATATGCGATTTTCGACCTAATCGACAAACATTTTTGGACCCGACAAACTAAAAGAAGCGAGCGGAGCGAGCATGGAAAATGGTCGAAATGTTAACTTTGAACCTTTTAGAAGGTGGTGATAGCCACAAACCGGGTCGAAAACTATTTTGAAATAGTTAATTTTCGATAAGGTACCTTCCTCTGTTTACTTTAAATAGGCAGGTACTTTTGAAGAAATAGAGTTGCTTTTCATTCAAATAGGTAATGAAAATGATACTCGGTTAACATTCGTATAAGTAAGTACACAGTTCAAGTAACTGTTGTAGTAACTATATGCAGATTCTTTCTTAGAGTGCCAAAGATTTTTGAACAAGTTAATATCAAAATGTACTTCCGTCAATGAATTAATTCAATTTGTATTTTACAAAATCAATGATTCAAAGACATTCTAATTTTGAAAAGTATAGTTGCAATATTTTAATTTGTTGTATAGTATTTGAGGAGCCATATAGTTGTAGAGCGACTATATTTTATGAGCATTTTCTTTTGCAATACTTGAAGTTCCATTGATTTAATTATATAACCCACAATTGGCAGGGTAATGTACGTCACAAATTCAAGAGAGTACTTTAGAACTACACTTTCGACCAAGATTTGACTCCATTCCAATTTTATACTCTTCTATGAATACCTACCACTCTCTATATAACCTATAAATGTCAAAGTGACGTCTGTCCAAGTGACAACCTAAAGGTGCCCATACGTCTCACATAAAGGTTACCACGCACCATCATCCGACTAAACCCTTACAAAAGCGTTGCACATAAGAAACTGCATCTTAGCGGGGCGTAGCCCGTAAAATCAACAATAATACTGGCCGGTTTAAATTGGTACCCAAGTTCCTAGAAAACTTTCGATAAATGTCCATTAAATAGGAAAATTTAATTAAAATAGTTTGAGTCATTCTCAGATCTCACCTATGAGCGTCTAATGTGCGACGTAACAAAGGGAATTTTCTCGCTACTAAAATATACACAAAGCGAATAAAAGCTAGCGGCCCATAGCAAAAAAAACTTTATTACAACTGGCGCCGGCCGCACGGGGCACGGAACGGCCCCAAATTAACAAGATCGAGGTAAAAGGTATAAACTCTAACTGACGCGCAGCGAGCTCCTCAAGGCATATGTCAAAATCATTTCGTTCGTAGCTTATTACATGTCTGGCGTTCATGCAATTGTGTTTTTATACAATTCGAACCTTCTAATTTCGAAAGGCCAAGTGAAAATCCCGGAGCCTCAAGCGCTAAATACATCTGAGTGTTTAAACATTCGTATAAAATTGCGAAATTTCGCATTTTTAGAAACTTCAAATTAATTAATCTGATAGAAGATTTGGGGATATTTTCATTCAAATCGATTCCATACCAATTTTTGTCTGCCATATTGCGAAATTTTCTCGGAAATTTTCCAAAATCGAAAACTAAAGTCTGTACGTTCAAATAAAATTCACCATTCGAAAGATCGTCATCGATTTAGTGGGATAAAAACTGATTACGAAGTAAACGACGGTCGTCACTGCCAAAAATGCCGGCAAGTACCTTAAAATAAATCATAAGGATTTGACGTCGTTTGACGGTAACCTATATAAGGATTAAGTGATAATTCACGAGAAGAACTGATTTCGGAGGTGTACGTATAATAAAACGATGTAGAAATAATGCCACCATCTTAAATATACGGCTCAGAAACTTCCAAAATGGTCCATGAACGGAGGTATACTTCCTAAGGGTACAAGTACATTTTTACATCTTTCGATGCTTTAGGTTCACGAAAAAGCATACCTATCGACTCTAGAACCTTTTAAATAAACTTTGCCACAAATCTATGGTCTTAGTTCACCTGTTCTAACCAAATTCATAGTCTGGGAGTTCTAAGTAGTAAACATCATGTCTCTAACTAAAAGTCAACAAAACTACATAAATAAGATATAAACGAGGGGCCCCATCTATTAAAAAACGTTCTAGACGTATGTCTGAACAATATGTAACAATAAGACTCACCATATTCCATTTCAGAAATAGATATATTATACATATCAATTTTGGTGCCTACATACATATTCTTGCAACAAACTAAAGTACATAGGGATTGAAAGAATGACAAAACGATTAAGAAAGGTATGTACATCATGTACGAGAAGAGTACAATAGATTTTCGAGGAAGATATCAAGATATCTGTTATATTCTACAGTAAACGTAGCAATTTTCAAGTACCGTAGACATATTCCTGTGCAAACTTAAGTACATAGGGATTGAAAGTATGACAACACAATATAGAAAGGTATGTAAATCATGTACGAGAAGAGTACAATAGATTTTCAAGGAAGATATCAAGATATCTGTCATATTCTACAGTAAATGTAGCAATTTTCAAGTACCGTAGACATATTCCTGTGCAAACTTGAGTACATAGGGATTGAAAGTATGACAACACGATATAGAAAGGTATGTACTTCATGTACGAGAGAGTACTATAGATTTCCAAGGAAGATATCAAGATATCTGTCATATTCTACAGTAAACGTAGCAATTTTCAAGTACCGTAGACATATTCCTGTGCAAACTTGAGTACATAGGGATTGAAGGTATGACAACACGATATAGAAAGGTATGTACATCATGTACGAGGAGAGTACAATAGATTTTCAAGAAAGATGTCAAGATATCTGTCATATTCTACAGTAAACGTAGCATCTTCCAGAGTTACCTAGCAGCCCGAACATTGGATTCACTCAGAATTACTTCAAATTCATAGTACAAGCCTTTCAAAGTACTCCTCGAGTAATGTTACTGTATATACAATAAAGATATTCCTACACACATGTGCATGGTTTATTGTTTTAGGAATATGAATTGTCATTCCACATGTTCAACGTAGAAACAAGGTTATGTGATAGGATCTTTTAGGAATCCGATGCTGAATAGGCCTGAATCATATGAAATAAAGGAAGAAAAAGATGTATACAAGAGTATTTCATATGTTATTGGAAAGGAAAGCATTCAATGTTCAATTTACATGTATCAATTCATACATATGTCAGTTGGTGAAAAAATTTCACCAAAAGTTATCGAAACCAATTGTATGGATGCTTACATCCATGAAAATGATTATAAAAGTGTTCCACAATGAATTTGCTACCACAAGGTATACTTTTAACAAAGTATACATCATTTTATGGATGTTTACAACATTAAGAGAGGACGGGAAGACATCCAAAGGATAGATCGTATAGTTTCAATACTTTAAATTGATCTTTGCAAATGTATATATGAGAAGAATAAAGGTAGGAAGGGAATTTAATAATGAAATGCACCTTTTAACTTCATCATTCCTGGCGTATATCAGATTTGAAGCTGAAAAGAGAAAAGCTTCCCCAACGGGTAATAATTTTTTATAACATAACTTCCTCAGAGACCAACTAGCATCAAAAATAGTGTAAAAACCTGCTTCAGAGATGTACAAACAAAACACAATTGCATCCTGCAAGTTACTAATAGAAATAAAATCTGTATCTTTGTATTTATAACAAAAAGGGTAGATTGTACAGTTTTAATACTTTACTTTTTTTACTTATGATTCCTTTGATACTGTAATTAGCATTGAAAATAGTGTAAAAAGCTGCTTGAGTTATGTACAAATAGAAGTCAATTGTACGTAGCATGTTAAGAAAATACTAGCACAATATTTATAAGAAATTCTTTGGTACAATTAATGTTTTTTTTATAAAGTAACTTCAGAGATACTGCAAGTAGCATTAAAAATCATGTAAAAAGCAGCTTGAGAGATTAACATACAAAACCCAATTGCATTTAGAATGTCAATGCTAAAAATCAATGAGCTTGATTTACAAAAGGTAGGTATTACATTTTCTTCTCTTACAAAGAGTGAGGTAATTGAAGGGTATAGTTAGAGACATGCACAATATATCAACATGTCTGATTTCAGAGATGGTGTGTACCTACCTATTTGTTAGAATGTTGAGAAAATAGGGGGTACAATTACAAAGTAGCATACAACATTGTCTGAGAAAAGAGGATACATATTCAACCAAGAGGGGGTGGAAGTTCTCCCTCGATTATTTGAAGGGTAGATATTTGCTAGATACCACAGAGAATGGAGTATAGTTACAAATTTGCAAATAACATTGTTTGATTTCAAAGTGGGTTCAAGACATTTGAAAATTCAATAAACCATAAAAGAGTCCACATTGTGTATAAGCTATAACACTGTGAATAATAAATAATCACCCTTATCCACTAAAAATACTATTAAAATACTGAGGACCTTTCGACTAACAGCATGCACCATCAGAGTTGGAAGCTCCTCTGTACTTTAACAGTTCTTTTACGGGATAAGGTTGATTCTTATTTATATTTAAATGCTATATCGAATTACATTATAAGAAGTAGAAACCTTCCTACATACTGGTTCTATTTAGGTTCTTTCTTTACTGGGAAACTTTTCCAAATAATAAGTCACAACCAAAAGGGGGTGGGGTCATCTTCTTCGATTACTTAAATTGTAATGTATGTTACTCCATAAGAGGTAAGACAATTATTGATTTAAGTATTATATAGGAAGGTACTTTTGAAGAAACAGAGTTACCCTTCATTCAAATGATTGATTAAATTTCTATTTCCTTTGTATGAAGTTGAATGATTCAAAGACACCTTCCACTTTTGGAAAAGTTGATAGAGTTGCAACATTTCATATTTGTTGTCTTATAGTATTTTAGGAGCAAAGTAAATCCAAGTTGTTTTCAAATTCAGTGAAGTAGTAGAGCGAGCATTTTTTCAAACATTTTCTCCACAACTTCGTTTTACAATACTTGGAGGTCATTGAATTATATAACCTACAATTGGCACTTGCAACTTAATCTGGTGTTTGAAGCTATAAATATATAAGTACATACATTGATAAACTATAAGAGACTTCACAGTGTGGATAAACTACAACACTGTAAATAAGAAGAATATAGTTACAAACTTGCTTATATCATTGTCCATTTCAGGTATGTGTTGTTTCACATATGTTGCTATTTTATCTGTGACTTTTAATATTCTTTACTTCTGATCTATTGTTTTATGTTTATTAATTCAGTGAGCCACTGTACTATCGATTTAGGTACATAGAAAATTATTGATTTAATTATTATATCAACAACATTCCAACAACCAAAATGAACCAAATAACAGGAAAGAATAGTTATTAATTAAGAGAACAAGGAATCATTCGACAAAACTAAAGGTATTATTATTACTGTAGTAGTAAGAACACTACAGGTACAAGACTCCTTACATTTGAAAAGTTACATTCTCTGAAGGAAGATAAATGATTCAAAGACATTTAATTTTAAAGTAGAGTTGTAATTTTTTAATTTGTTGTATAGTATCCTAGGAGCCAAGTTGTTCTGAATTAAAATTCAGCCAAATAGTATGAGAGCAATTCTTGAAACTTCGTTGAATTATATAACCTAGAATTGGCAAAGTGACGTACGTCACAAATTCAAGAGAGTACTCTACAACTACACCTTCGACTAAGATTTGACATCATTCTAATTTTACACTTTTCTATGAAAACCTACTACTCTCTATCTATACAACCTATAAATGTCAAAGTGACATACGCCAATGAATATTTAGGTGGTAATATATCATTGCGTGTGACATTCTGAGAATTTCTTATCGTATAAAATAAATGTGAGATGGACTGATACAAGATAATACAATAACTTTACATAGACAAAGGATGGTTCCCAACTTTACAACATGTGGAGCTGGCCAGTGTTGTAACGTATAGTTATTTATCCCAATCTAGAATATTTGTAATTAGCTAAGATGTTTGAGAAACTGGGCGTGTTGAGATACAAACATACTAATTAAATACCCATCATCTACTGATACCAGCCTACAAATTACAGATTGAGAAATACGTTTGTCATCTCGTAACTTACTGACTTCATCGCGCCGCTCGAAATTTGACTAGTTCGCCCGTCCTCCAGGGCTGCGCTTCCAATCCGTCACTCTTTTGTCGGCCTTAAGATGGCCGATGAGTTACCAGTCACACATCACACCTCAATCCGTCACTTTCTGTCGGTCGCGAGGTAGATTAGAGGTGGCCCATTATTTACAAATTGTCATGACCCCTTGATCCTCCTGTGACGTATAGAACCTTGAAATCCAGCATTGGTATGCATTGCCAGCTTTCTGCTGTGACCCCCACCAAGGCTAAGCCACCTGATCGCTTCTTCACTACGAGCTTCTTCGCTACTTCATTACCGCTTTCTGATGAGCCCCCTACCAAGACAAAAGCTCCAGATCGCAGTTCTTCGCATCATCAGCCGGAGGATATGCTCATCAAAGGACGTAACCTCGCTGATCGATAGTGCTTTGACGTTGACTTCGACTCGTCGCCCGGATCCGAAGGCTTTAGCCGTCTCGCCGTCCCGCATAGTCCGACTGTTCATCGCCCACCATCTACGCCTACCACGCTGCTTGCTCGCTGTGCTTGTGTTCCTGATCATGTAAATTGTTGTTTTATTTATCCAGTGAATTATTGTGCTTTCGTTATTATTTCGTCACTCTATTGTATAACTAACTATACATAGGGCTGCACAGATATAACTTAGCCATAGTTTGCTTTGATACCTTTGGTATATGGACCAGTGCAACGAACTTATCTAGTGACCAGTGAACCATGTGTATTGTGTGCATTCTGAACATTAGATCTCTGTCTCCCTTACGCGCTGTGTATACCTGGTATACCAGTCTGAGCAGACTTAGCATCGCCTCATTTTCATCACACTCTGTATTTATTCACTGTTAGTATAACCTGCAGTAATAAACAGGGCCCAGTGCTCCTGTCTGTGTATGTTCTGTTTCAGAGCTAACTAATCGGACGCAACAACCCCATCGGGCCCCTTGCCATATTTTTTTTAACGAATCCGGTTATTTTGGAATTGGTTCTTTGCTGTATATTATATAAAAGTCTTACAATCTGAGGGTATGCAAGCAATTTTGCTAAATCTTGTAGGGTATCTGCAATTGATGACACTTTTTCCAGTTGATACTGATTTTCTTGATGAAGTTCATGTTGTAGATATCCCAGATTTTAGCATCATTCAAACTCAAATTCATCCCAAACTAATGAGCAAGACAAAGAAACAATGTCTTTATTAGTTTGTACTTTCCAGCTCCTGCAATATTTAAAACATAACAAAACAAAGAAATTCTTCAGTTCCTATGTTTCGTGCAATACCTTTATACTGGAAAAATATTATATTGTACTATAAATCTTCAAAATTTACAATAAAATTTAGCATCATCAGCAGCTGAAAGATTTCTTAATACAGCTTCTAACACCTAGACGAAACATAATATTATATCAGACGATAACTTTGAAATGTTATTATTGATGAAAAAAATAGATATTATAAAAAATGCTAGGTAGATACTCTTTAGGATCACTGTATCTGTAACAATTAATATGTATCTTTATTTAGTTACAAATTTCGCTAAGTGACTGTTACTGTATCAGGATACTGGAAATGGAGTAATTCTTCATTCACTGGCGCTGGCATATTGGGCCCATTGAGAATTGATAAGAAGTGTCGGCTGTTCCAAATGGAAGGACTATTTCGATTTACGACACGAGCCAAATAAACAAACATTCAATACATTCGTCAGATGATTCAATTATGAATAAAGTTTTTTGAAATTGGAAATGAAACTTAACACTGTCCTCAGCATGAAAAAAAAATACATCTTCTGGATATTTCTTTTGCTGGGCATAATAAGGAGAAAATATGATGGAGAACTGTTGTTCAGAATGGGAAGTTCTCTTCAAGAAGTTGTTTGATACTGATACCCAAACTTTCATTTTTAAGATTTGTTGCCAATGTTTTGATATCCTTTGAATATGAGGAAAGCTTTTTCTGAGCAATACTATATATTTTTTCGTAAATAACTTTGTGGATGAATTTTTCATCTGAACTTTAATAAAAAATAATTCGCTCATGTCAAGATTGATTTTTCAAAACTGAAAATTTCAGACATTACTTTGCAATGAAGCAAGGGTTACCCAGAATGGTCAAATTTCAGTTGTTTGTCTTTCATGCGCGCCTATATATCATTAATTTTGAGACGCTTCGTATGCCGGAATCTTCAAATTGCAAAAGAGATGTAAGCTACTCCTCTCAGAAATTATACATATTTATCAAACAAGTTTGAAGTTGTCTACAAATGTCCATTTCATATTAGGAATAGAAAAAAACAATTAATGAATACCTTTTGCAAACCTTCCAAACTGGATGTTATTATATCATCCCGAATCCTTTGTCTATGTTTCTGCCGTGCCCGTCTTGCTACAAGTCTGCTTAAGGCCGAAGGATGGCCGGTGTGAGGTTTTTCAACTAATGGCGCTCCGAGCACTGACACCACCGAGCTCCAGCAACATGTGAGTACCCGCCTTGACAATTTTATTCCTGCCACAATTTCCGGGCTAATTTCCATAGATCCATGAATCTTCTGAAGTTTTTGCCAATCTGTTAAAATTTGTGACGAGCAAAGACCTCCAACATCTAAAAAAACAACGTCATATTCTAATTGCCTGTCGTTGAAGTGATAAAAATGCACTCTGTATATCCTAAATGCTTACAAAATACACTGTCACAAGTTCATATTTACAAACCACTTTCCTCTGTTCAAAAAATTGCTGAATAATTTAGGAGCTAGACATGAAAAGTAACATTACGTTCTCATATTTTTTTACCTTATGTGTAACAATTAATTCCAAAATAAAAGTGTAAGTGATAATATGACTACAATCGTAATCAATAATTTATTGAATATAGACTATTACGTATTCACAAATGCAGAAATGAATATGGAGAGTGTTATATTAGAAATATTATAAAATTTGATGAAATCTATTTTTCATTAGTGGTTACTAACACATTATCGGAACAATAATAATTGTGATGACGATCGCAACATTATCAATCAACAGGTTTTACTTTTGACAATGAAGCAATCAACTGTAGTTATTATCATTATTTCTTCTCTTAAAGTGTGGTAAGAATGAGAAAAAATCTAATTTTTGCCACATAAATACATATCATAATAATCTTGATCATATATAGCAAAAGTATAGAATCAAATGTATTGGTGCGCTTACCTATTAACAAATTGACTACCGCTGGATGAGGAGAAGAATTTGGATCATATCCACAGGTCATTAGAAGAGACTTTGCTAACACATTTTGATATAATTCACATAGCCAAGTTGCAGAGATGTATACTAATACTCCACTACCATGTATTTCTTCAACAAATTGTGCTTCTGTAATTGGAACTGCTACCTAAAAAGATCTCTCATTTATGCATTTGGAAAATTGATACCATGTGTATGTGAATAACTGAAATTTCGCTAACAGATTTTAATAATAAAGATTCTTGACCCAGTATGAATTATATATAAAAATTCTCGGGAAATAGATCACATTAACACTCTGTTTCGTCTAAATGTAATAAAACCGTCATAATGCATAGAAATGATTATGAATACAAAATAGGAAACCTTTTAAATGATGAATCAACTTATAAAAAATTAAAATCTGACCCTACTTTATCAGTACAAAATAACATGAATAAATTGATAAATAAATGGCACAAGAATAAGATAATCCCTATTGAATTAAAAAATAAATTAATTTGCCATGATAGGCTAGCACCTTACATCTATGGGCTTCCAAAACTACATAAAAATGATCTACCTCTAAGACCCATTGTAAGTAATATTGGAGCGCTTACTTACAATTTATCAAAATTTCTATCAAAATCTATCAATAATATAATAGGAAAAAAATGTATTCTATGTGAAAGACTCATGGCATTTCAATGAATTTATAAAAAATCAATCCGTACCCGTAAATCATCAACTAATTTCCTTGGACGTTGTTTCATTATTCACAAATATACCTGTTGTGTTGGCATTGAATTGCATCAGAAAACGTTGGGCAGAGATTAAAAACTACACACCTCTTGATCAATCCAAGTTTATAAATGCTGTAAAGTTTTGTTTATAATGCACTTATTTTCAGTATGGTGAGCAATATTTTGGACAAATTTTCGGCACAGCAATGGGATCTCCTATTTCTGCTACCATTGCTAACCTCGTTATGGAATGCTAAGAGGAATCTGTTATAAGTTGATTAGATTTACAGCCTGTATTCTATAAACGGTACGTAGATGATTGCCTCATGTGTGTTCCCAACGATAAAATTCAATATGTGATTAATAAATTTAACAATTTCCACTGTAAACTCCAATTCACTTGTGAAATAGAAGTAAACAAAAACATAAATTTAATAGATGGAAAAATAAAAACTTCTTGGTTTACTAAAGAAGTTTGGTCTCAACGTTATCTTCACTTCAATTTCGTTGCACCAGCTTGTCATAAAACAAGTGTCATAAACAGCCTTACAGACCGCGCGGTAAAATTGTCCCACGCAGAGGACCGTCCCAAAGATTTAAAAATTGTTCGTAATACACTGGAAATAAATTGCTACCCAAAAAATTTCTTCAACCCTATCATTAAAGAGAGAATAAACAAAATCTATAATGGTTCTTCATATAAAAATAACATAAAAGGTAATACAGACAATTTTATAACTTTACCATACATTCCGGAGACCTCAGAAAAAATTAAGAAATGTTTGAAAAAGTACGATATAAATGTTGCGCATAAACCTACTAGCTGTGTTGGAAAATATTTCTCAAATCTAAAACCTGTAATACCTAAAGATAAACAAACCCCAACAGTATATGAATTGAATTGTTTAGATTGTGATGTGACTTATACTGGAATCTCTAAACAATATTTACAAAAAAGAATGTATGGCCATAAGTATAGCACAAGAAATAATATCTTAGAGATTTCCACCGCCCTTGCTAAGCACTGCTTTGATTATAACCATCGATTTGATTACAAAAATGTTAATATTTTAACTAAGGAAACCAATTATTATAAAAGATCTATTCTGGAGATGATTCATATAAAACGTGACTCCAAGTCTGTTAATCATAGGACTGACTTTCAAACACTGAGTCATATTTATACTAATTTAATTAATTAATATTCTTGCAAATTCCTACTTGCGTCTTTATAATGTTAAAAGTTTATTTTAGGTAGAATTGTCTAAAGTATTTCTCAGAGGCCAGAGACCTTCTTTTATTACCTAATAAATCATGACATCTGGTTCGTAAATGAACACTTGAGATGGTCTCGTCTGTTAGCAAATAGTATAGAACTCTTTGTATGTTAGTCTCTCGTAGACATTTATGAAATGTGGTCGTATTTGTTGATAATTCTACTAAATAGTGGATTTTTGATATTATTATTAATTTGTACGATAAGGACGCTTTGTGTTATTACAATTAGTTTTAAGTAATCAGGTTATTGAAGTAATGAGTCTTTTGATGATGGTCGTGAGACCGAAACGTGCGTAAAGATGAAAATTTAAAACAGTGTTAATGTGACCTATTTCCCGAGAATTTTTATATCTAACAGATTTTGATATAATTCACATGACCATGTAGCGGAGATACACCAATTTTCCACTACCATGTTTTTCTTCAATGAATACTGTTTCTGTAATTGAAACTGAGAAGATCTTTCATTTATCCATTTAATAAATTGATACATGTGTATGTGAATAGCTGGAGCAGACGAATGATCATAGATATGGATACAAGAATTCGAATATTTCTCCCTTTATTACAGCTGAGATAAAATAGTGCTATATACGCGTATTAATCAATATTTTTTTATGAAACAATAGAAAAACATCCCTTTGCGTGCATTCATTCTTTTTTTTCAACATAGTATCCTCTTAATTTGATACACAACTTCAAGCCGCTCAATTAATAAAAATTCAGAAGTCTTCAAAATAACCATCTGTATTTGGGGGCAAATCTGGTGAATACGGTAGTTATGGGAACAATTCGAAGTGTAATTCATGCATTTTTGCCAGGTGTGTACTTATGCAATGTTTTGCTTGGAAAATAACCTTTTTTGCTAGATGTGAACATTTATTCACAATTTCTTTCCTCAACTGGATCAATTAAAACGCATTATACTCTCCATTAATTGTACGTTCTTTTTTTGAGGTAGTCAATGATGATGATTCCGCGTTAATCTCAAGAGAAACAGTGACCACCAACTTATCGGCCGTCTTCGCCTTTTTCGGAGTTGAATAGCACCAGAAACCTTTTCGAATCTTCTTGGTGATATATAGCAAATATTAAATAACATTCCAAGAAATTGTAGAATCCGTAGCAATTACGTTCCCCTGTTCTCAAATAGTATGAACTCAATATGTATCATAATGATTTGGAGCACGATAGCTCCTTATTTTTTCTAGCGACCGAAGGAATAACACTTTTTTTCATATCGGTTATGAGCCTTATGTGAACTCACCTCTAAATTATCTTCATTGTAATGTCCATTTTGTATCAGCTTCAAATCTAGTAATAAAGCTGAATATGTAGCCAAGTAAATACCATCAGCATTCATTATAGTTGTAATTTCATAGGTTTGAGCTGAGTTATGTTGGCAGCATTTGGAAGCGAATTCTTGTAGAACTTCGTCGACCTTGAATTTAGGGAACATTTGTACAAATTATTTTATAAGAGAAGATTTCGAATCAATAAGCATTCTTTACATTCTCTACAATAATCATAACGCCTTCCTTTTCATTAATTTTTTGTTTCTGTATTTGAATTATTTTCTGTTGTGCATTTTTTCATTATGTGCCTCATTCGTATTCCCTTTTGATACAAAATAGATAAGAAAAGGTTATATCATCTAAGGGATGAAACTCTAAATTCATGTTTTTCTGCCATATTCGAAAATTTATACAAATGCTAATGTTAGCTCTCATAATATCTGAAAAACATTGATGGTCAAAATGATGACGGATTGGGAATTATTTAGTTTGTAATGTTACTGATCGATCTAGACTAGAGATACCTCATCATTGATGATGGATTATTCTAACTATATGCCATTCATCTGAGCGTATCCAGATTATCAATTTTTCTATATGACATTGACCAATCAATTGTAGCTGAAACATATTCCTAGTGTTTGTTTCACAGACAGTTGATTGAGGGAACTAACTCACGAAACATCTGACCACATTTTCCGAAGCGTGCTAACTATAGATTTTTCCCGAAAGGAAAAATAGAAATACACTGAGTAAACTAAACGAAATATGCCTACGTATTGAAGGACATCTAGCTCATAATCGATTACTTAGAAATTATAAAACTTGCTACAACAATACCACCAGCATTCATTATTATACTCGTATAGTTGTGAATTCGAGGGTTTGTGTCAAGTAATGTTGATATCGTTGGAAGCGGATCCTTGTAATACTTCGTGTACCACACATTAAAGCTTTTCCTCTCATGTAGTCAAAATTTATAAATGAAATATGTCTACAATTCAGAAACAGTGTGAATTGAACAGTGGCGGCTCGTGAATTTTTGAGAGAGGAGGCTGGACGTTTTTGTAAAAATATACTCTATTCACAGCCTTTTAACCTTTGCACAACGACCGTACCAGCTACTTCAGTGACAAAATTAATTGTTACTCAGCAAGAACCAACGTTATAGGTATAGGGTTTCTCTTGCCAAAAAATTTTTTCGTTCGTTTTTTGTCTTTTATTTTTTTTTGGATTTTTAATATTTTTTCTTTTTTTGGAATTTTTCATATTTTGTTTTTTTTTATTAATTTTATTAACTTTTTTTATATATTAACGGAATTCTACGGTTTTTAGTTTGCGAAAAATGATCAATAATATTATCAAAAAATGTATCATTTTGTTTTAAGTGTTTTACTAAATCTTTTTCAATAGATATTAAACTAACATTGTATAAACGATTTTGGCCCATTGTATTTGGCATGTAAGTTTTAATTCGTTTGAGAGTAGAAAATGATCTCTCCACCGATGCCGACGTGACAGAAATGGTGACTGTCAAACAAAGTAGTTTATAAAACTGAGGTAAAACTTGTTGCAAATCATTGTCTATCATATATTTTATCATATCGGCGTGACTGTCATACTGGCCTAAAATATCTTTATCCGAGTATATAACGCATAATTCATTGTGTATATTTTAGATCTAAGTTATCTTAAAGTGTATTGGGGAACTCTTTTGAAAAAGATTCGAAAAATCTTCTATTCGTCAAGTCAAAAAACTTTAATTTATGTAAATCGGAAAATCGAATCTCAATTTGACCTTCAATAGTATCTAAAATTCCAGAAAAAAGTTGTTTATAATGTAGTTTCTTGTCTACCAAATTATATATTTTCCTTCTTTTCGCGGGAGGAGCCTCATCAGTTGAAAAATTTTCAAATAAAATATTAAAATGAAATTCTGTATTACGGAAACTTGAAATTTTTCCAATGAGATGTTTCAAACGATCTCTTGAATAAATAATGATATCAGTGAAAGTGAATTTATGTTGTAAAATTTGAAAAATAAGATCAGTTTGTTCAAATATTAATTTAAAATTATCAAGAAGAAACAAAAATTCTTCATTTTCTAAATAAGATTTTGAACCAACAGCAGCATTTAATGAAACCTGATGTGTTGAAAAGTCATCACTGTTTAATACAAAATCGAATGTTTCAATTAATTTGATGTACAATTCCATCGAGTTGGAGCATTACAGGGAAATTAACGATTTTTTTTAAACTTCGTCTTGTCAATACTACTATTAGTATTAACAATGATCGATTTTGATAGTTACCTGACATTACTAATCCATAATCCTTTCAAATCCGGTAAAGGCCGTTAAAAAAAACACTTTTATCATATGTTAATTCACTAAATGGATTTTCTAAAAGGCAGCAACTAACTCACTAACACTCATTTTAAATTTACAACAGAAAACAATCTAACCTCACTTCGCGTGGCGTGACAACACATAAACAAGCACTGACTGACCTACTCAGCAGTCGGCAGAATGCACTTGTCGTATTTCATAGATTGCTAGCGGCTGCCGCAGGCTAGCCTCCAGAGGGTGTTGCCATTTTCGCTGATTTACCCAGCTGGCGTTCGGACTGGTCGGAAAAACGGCAACTGCGTTGAACAACACATGCTCAGCGTTTGAGATATATAGAGAGTCTAGCCTCAGGGCACTGTTGCCAGATTAAAAATAACTACTGAGAACGGGGAATTAATTGTAAAATTTTAAAAATTATCAGAGAAACAGGAAATAAAATGGAGAATGATCATCAAGATAAATTGGTGAGTAGGCTGAGCCTCCTTAGCCTCCTTCGAGGAGCCGCCACTGGAATTGAACAACTTGGAGTGTTTCTATTGATCATCAGGATACCGTTAATCCTATGAAATAGGATCTTGGTTTCATTCCTTCGAGGAAAATTCAAATTCCTATTATCATTATCATCGTTTGAGGATAGGAGGCTTAGCCTCCAAATTTACTTAGGCTACTTAGTCGGGCCCATTGTGTGCCCCTTGATCAGAAGCCTATTATATTCTAAGTTTGTGCTCACTGTGTTCAGGAACTCAAATGAGTTGAACTTTATTATCCCTCGCTAGTTCAGCTAGTGTATCTCTGCATTTTTCGACGAGTCTTGATGTGACTCTGGGTGATTTGAGAGCTCCCAGAGCCGACCCACTGCCTGTGCAAATATATATGCGTCTATTTACATAGTTTCACAGGTTTTCAATTGCACAAGTCAATATTGCGTATACCTCTGCCTGAAAATCCGTGAAGTAAGTGCCTAGACTTACTGAGATAGTAATCTTTGGCCTTTTTAGATACACTTCCGCCTCAGAAACCTGATCTAACTTGGACCCATCTGTGAAGCATACGAACTCAACTGGTGGTAGTAGGGTGAGAGTTTCGTTACTCCAGTCTGCTCTATCCGGGATGAGGATTTTGCTTTATTTCTAGTATGGGGCATTTAGAGATTGCCTCACTTAAGATCGCTGAGTGTCCATCAGAGTAGCGCATTTTGATCTAGTGACCTAGGCCCTTTAACCTATACGCCGTTCTCGTGGCCTCAGTTATATATAAGTGTGGTAATCCAGCGAGATCTCCAAGGGCTGTCGTTGGAGCCGACCTCTTACTGCTCAATATACCTACGCATGCAAGCCGCTGCAGTCGGTCCAGGGGGCGCTGGGACATACCAGTCCTTGCTCCCGACCATCACACAGCGGTATAGATACAATGAAGAATATTTGACTGTATTGCCCATGTGCTGCTGAAAGCTCTTCTGCATGCCCAAAAGAAAGGACCCAGAGGCCTTCCTCACTCTATATTCGAGGTGTTCGCGCCAGATCAGTTCAGAGTCTAGTATCACTCCCAGGAACTTTACCGATCCTTTGACTTGCCACAGATTGTAATCTCTGGCAGTGTACCCAGCTTACGTTTCCTGGTAAACAGTACAAGTACAGTACAATATCCGTTTTGTCAGGATTGACCGTGAGCCCTCCTTGCGGCACCAGCCGTCCGCTATGCTGAGCAGTGTGTTTAGCAGATCGCAATGCCTATCTCCTCACCGCTGGCTCACACGATATTCATCGAACATTACCCTTTCGTGTAGTCAAAGTATGTAAAATAAAAATCCTGATTCCATATTATACTATCCGAATATGAACATATTATCACTGCAAATTTGTTATATACGTAACATTTTATTCATTTTGATTAAATTCAGAGTGAAAAGATTGTTGGAAATTTCAAAGCATCCGTTGCTGAATAAATCAATGAATAAATTGCTGCTTTACCAAAAATTAAAATCTCTACTATCGATTAGATAGAAATACGCACAACGTTCGATTCCTTACGGTCTTGAAAGATATATCTATGGTTTCGGCGTTTACGTAGTGTAAATTCATAATACTTCAGAAGTTGGAGAATAAAATTCAAATTTTTTACACAAAACTTTTAACATTTAATTTTAAAATGCTGACAAATTGTTTCACCACACTGTGGCATTATCAAAGCGAGGAGTTATCAACTAAAGCTAAATCTAAAAGTATGTCCTTAAATATCAGGGATCAGAATGTGGTGCAAATTGAGGGATGGGGGTGGATAATGGTGGGAGTGTGTTTACAAAATTGTTAACAAGCGGTGAATTATATGTGTCGATTTGATCATTTAATATTACATTATTATTGTTTTTTGCGTGTTTCAAAATTTCTATGGATTCTAATATATTAAGTTTATGTCCTTTTTCCTGAATATGTAGAATATCAGGATTAAGGGTGAAATTGTGGTTATGTTCTAACAGGTGATTTGCGTAATTAGAGTCTTCTTTTTTGAGCCTGTAACTTCTCAAATGTTCATTGAACCTTACGCTGAAACTGCGTCCAGTTTGTCCTATGTACAAAGCACTACAGTCATCACATCTCAGTCTGTAAACTCCGGATTTCTTTAAGTTATCTTTTTTAGATTTCGAGTTATTAATATACGAGCATAGGTTATTTGTTGTTTTAAAGGCGACGTTTTTATTCTGTTTTTTAAGGAATTGAGATATTTTTAGTGAATGTTTACCTAAATATGTTAGACATGTGAAATTTGATTTTGTATTATTATTAATTTTCGGATAAATTATGATTAAGGCTTTTTTATTGAGTTTATTTTGGAGTATTTTATTAATTATCTTGACATTATAACCGTTATTTTTGGCAATATCTACGATTCTGTTTAATTCTAAATGGAAATTATCTTTACTTAATGGGACATTAATTAATCTATGTATCATACAATTATATGCTGCTAGCTTATGTGATTGTGGATGTAAAGAAGTGTTGTGTATTGTGGTATCTGTGTGGGTGGGCTTGTGATAAATAGCGAAAGAAAAGTAATTATTTGTGTGTGAAATTGTCAGATCTAAAAAGTTTAAGGACTTGTTGTTTTCCATCTCTAATGTGAATTCTATATTTGGGTGTAAGTTGTTGATATAGGTGAGAAAAGAATTTATTTGACGGTTACTGCCTGTATAGCAAGCGATTACGTCGTCAACATAGCGATACCAATATACAAACATGTGCTGAAAATTGGAATTTAAAATCTTAGTTTCCAAGTAATTCATAAATATTTCTGCTAGCAACGGAGATAATGGCGAACCCATGGGGAGTCCGGTGTTCTGTTTGTAATATTTATCGTTAATTGTGAAATAATTTTGGTCTATGCAAAGTGAGATTAAACTTAATACTTCCTGTGTTATTGCCGGTAAAGTATTATTGCGGATTAAAAGATCTTCAATTAGAGTGATGGTCAATTGTGTGGGAATACTTGGAAAAAGGTTCTTGACATCAAAAGATACAAGTTTGATATTTGTCTTTAGTTCTACATCTTTTATTTTTTCTATTAACTGGAAAGAGTTTTTTATACTGTATTTAGGTTTAAAGTTTGTATATGTTGATATTATGTTGACTAACTTTTTCGCTATTTTTTGCCAGGGTGCATTGATATATGAACAGACGGGTCTTATGGGAGTATCGTCTTTGTGAATTTTTAATAAACCATAAAGAGAAGGTGGTTGAGGATTCATGTTCATTAAACGAGGCTTCTCATATTCAGTCAAAATATATTGGATATTTTTTAGAGAATTTTTAATATTTGCCTGGAATTTCATTGTAGGGTCTGATTTTAGTTCTATAAATTTTGTTGGATCTAAAAATTGATCAATTTTTTCTAAATATGTAGGTTTATCTATTGCAATTATTGTATTACCTTTGTCGGCTTTAGTGAACACGATATTGTTTTTAATTGTCTTTTCATTAAGTATTTTAGCAATTTTAATTTCTGGATTTACGAATTTGCTAGAAGTTAATTTAGTAGAATTTATCAGTATATCGCTTGCATTATATTTAATTTTTGTTTCTGACTGTTTGAGTGCAACTTCTGTTTCAACAGTAATGTTTTCAAAGTGTTTATTATTGGGTTTAAATGGGATATTATATTTAAAGCCTTTGTTAAGTAAATTGATTTCTGACACACTGAAAGTTACTTCTGATAAGTTTACAAATCTACTGTGATAATTGAATTTTTGCTCATCTGCTAGAGAAGTGTTCGGTTTTTTATTATTTGTGAAATTAGCTTCTTTGTTAGTTTTGTTTTGGATTAAACTGTTTAACTTTTTCTTCTGTTTCAAGAATTTATTATGTACTATTGATGAGATTTTTTCGCGAATATTATTATCAAGTATATCAAATTCTATATTATGGAGCTTAAAGGTGAGTTGTGAATGTAGTACCTTTACATAGTGGTGGAGAACATTTCTTTTCCGGTAGAAGTCCTTGAGTTGTTCGTTTAACCAAATCGATTCAGCTTTCTCGAGTGCTATTCTTGCAGGGCGGCTATTGTTTCTTGATTTGAGATGTATATAGTTGGGAGTGAGATTTCTCTTCTTGCACACACTGTTGAACCAAATATTCTGTGAAATAATCTTCAGACGTAGCTGTAGCTTATAATACCATTTTGCCTGGGTACCGGTGTCGGATTTGATAAATATATCTATGGTTTCGGCGTTTACGTAGTGTAAATTCATAATACTTCAGAAGTTGGAGAATAAAATTCAAATTTTTGATTATGCGTTGAACAACACATGCTCAGCGTTTGAGATATATAGAGAGTCTAGCCTCAGGGCACTGTTGCCAGATTAAAAATAACTACTGAGAACGGGGAATTAATTGTAAAATTTTAAAAATTATCAGAGAAACAGGAAATAAAATGGAGAATGATCATCAAGATAAATTGGTGAGTAGGCTGAGCCTCCTTAGCCTCCTTCGAGGAGCCGCCACTGGAATTGAACAACTTGGAGTGTTTCTATTGATCATCAGGATACCGTTAATCCTATGAAATAGGATCTTGGTTTCATTCCTTCGAGGAAAATTCAAATTCCTATTATCATTATCATCGTTTGAGGATAGGAGGCTTAGCCTCCAAATTTACTTAGGCTACTTAGTCGGGCCCATTGTGTGCCCCTTGATCAGAAGCCTATTATATTCTAAGTTTGTGCTCACTGTGTTCAGGAACTCAAATGAGTTGAACTTTATTATCCCTCGCTAGTTCAGCTAGTGTATCTCTGCATTTTTCGACGAGTCTTGATGTGACTCTGGGTGATTTGAGAGCTCCCAGAGCCGACCCACTGCCTGTGCAAATATATATGCGTCTATTTACATAGTTTCACAGGTTTTCAATTGCACAAGTCAATATTGCGTATACCTCTGCCTGAAAATCCGTGAAGTAAGTGCCTAGACTTACTGAGATAGTAATCTTTGGCCTTTTTAGATACACTTCCGCCTCAGAAACCTGATCTAACTTGGACCCATCTGTGAAGCATACGAACTCAACTGGTGGTAGTAGGGTGAGAGTTTCGTTACTCCAGTCTGCTCTATCCGGGATGAGGATTTTGCTTTATTTCTAGTATGGGGCATTTAGAGATTGCCTCACTTAAGATCGCTGAGTGTCCATCAGAGTAGCGCATTTTGATCTAGTGACCTAGGCCCTTTAACCTATACGCCGTTCTCGTGGCCTCAGTTATATATAAGTGTGGTAATCCAGCGAGATCTCCAAGGGCTGTCGTTGGAGCCGACCTCTTACTGCTCAATATACCTACGCATGCAAGCCGCTGCAGTCGGTCCAGGGGGCGCTGGGACATACCAGTCCTTGCTCCCGACCATCACACAGCGGTATAGATACAATGAAGAATATTTGACTGTATTGCCCATGTGCTGCTGAAAGCTCTTCTGCATGCCCAAAAGAAAGGACCCAGAGGCCTTCCTCACTCTATATTCGAGGTGTTCGCGCCAGATCAGTTCAGAGTCTAGTATCACTCCCAGGAACTTTACCGATCCTTTGACTTGCCACAGATTGTAATCTCTGGCAGTGTACCCAGCTTACGTTTCCTGGTAAACAGTACAAGTACAGTACAATATCCGTTTTGTCAGGATTGACCGTGAGCCCTCCTTGCGGCACCAGCCGTCCGCTATGCTGAGCAGTGTGTTTAGCAGATCGCAATGCCTATCTCCTCACCGCTGGCTCACACGATATTCATCGAACATTACCCTTTCGTGTAGTCAAAGTATGTAAAATAAAAATCCTGATTCCATATTATACTATCCGAATATGAACATATTATCACTGCAAATTTGTTATATACGTAACATTTTATTCATTTTGATTAAATTCAGAGTGAAAAGATTGTTGGAAATTTCAAAGCATCCGTTGCTGAATAAATCAATGAATAAATTGCTGCTTTACCAAAAATTAAAATCTCTACTATCGATTAGATAGAAATACGCACAACGTTCGATTCCTTACGGTCTTGAAAGATATATCTATGGTTTCGGCGTTTACGTAGTGTAAATTCATAATACTTCAGAAGTTGGAGAATAAAATTCAAATTTTTTACACAAAACTTTTAACATTTAATTTTAAAATGCTGACAAATTGTTTCACCACACTGTGGCATTATCAAAGCGAGGAGTTATCAACTAAAGCTAAATCTAAAAGTATGTCCTTAAATATCAGGGATCAGAATGTGGTGCAAATTGAGGGATGGGGGTGGATAATGGTGGGAGTGTGTTTACAAAATTGTTAACAAGCGGTGAATTATATGTGTCGATTTGATCATTTAATATTACATTATTATTGTTTTTTGCGTGTTTCAAAATTTCTATGGATTCTAATATATTAAGTTTATGTCCTTTTTCCTGAATATGTAGAATATCAGGATTAAGGGTGAAATTGTGGTTATGTTCTAACAGGTGATTTGCGTAATTAGAGTCTTCTTTTTTGAGCCTGTAACTTCTCAAATGTTCATTGAACCTTACGCTGAAACTGCGTCCAGTTTGTCCTATGTACAAAGCACTACAGTCATCACATCTCAGTCTGTAAACTCCGGATTTCTTTAAGTTATCTTTTTTAGATTTCGAGTTATTAATATACGAGCATAGGTTATTTGTTGTTTTAAAGGCGACGTTTTTATTCTGTTTTTTAAGGAATTGAGATATTTTTAGTGAATGTTTACCTAAATATGTTAGACATGTGAAATTTGATTTTGTATTATTATTAATTTTCGGATAAATTATGATTAAGGCTTTTTTATTGAGTTTATTTTGGAGTATTTTATTAATTATCTTGACATTATAACCGTTATTTTTGGCAATATCTACGATTCTGTTTAATTCTAAATGGAAATTATCTTTACTTAATGGGACATTAATTAATCTATGTATCATACAATTATATGCTGCTAGCTTATGTGATTGTGGATGTAAAGAAGTGTTGTGTATTGTGGTATCTGTGTGGGTGGGCTTGTGATAAATAGCGAAAGAAAAGTAATTATTTGTGTGTGAAATTGTCAGATCTAAAAAGTTTAAGGACTTGTTGTTTTCCATCTCTAATGTGAATTCTATATTTGGGTGTAAGTTGTTGATATAGGTGAGAAAAGAATTTATTTGACGGTTACTGCCTGTATAGCAAGCGATTACGTCGTCAACATAGCGATACCAATATACAAACATGTGCTGAA
Organism: Endomychus coccineus; assembly: GCA_958510875.1. NCBI lineage: Eukaryota > Metazoa > Arthropoda > Insecta > Coleoptera > Endomychidae > Endomychus > Endomychus coccineus. Next base: position 75,702,885 of record OY294070.1, read on the forward strand.
AATTGGAATTTAAAATCTTAGTTTCCAAGTAATTCATAAATATTTCTGCTAGCAACGGAGATAATGGCGAACCCATGGGGAGTCCGGTGTTCTGTTTGTAATATTTATCGTTAATTGTGAAATAATTTTGGTCTATGCAAAGTGAGATTAAACTTAATACTTCCTGTGTTATTGCCGGTAAAGTATTATTGCGGATTAAAAGATCTTCAATTAGAGTGATGGTCAATTGTGTGGGAATACTTGGAAAAAGGTTCTTGACATCAAAAGATACAAGTTTGATATTTGTCTTTAGTTCTACATCTTTTATTTTTTCTATTAACTGGAAAGAGTTTTTTATACTGTATTTAGGTTTAAAGTTTGTATATGTTGATATTATGTTGACTAACTTTTTCGCTATTTTTTGCCAGGGTGCATTGATATATGAACAGACGGGTCTTATGGGAGTATCGTCTTTGTGAATTTTTAATAAACCATAAAGAGAAGGTGGTTGAGGATTCATGTTCATTAAACGAGGCTTCTCATATTCAGTCAAAATATATTGGATATTTTTGAGAGAATTTTTAATATTTGCCTGGAATTTCATTGTAGGGTCTGATTTTAGTTCTATAAATTTTGTTGGATCTAAAAATTGATCAATTTTTTCTAAATATGTAGGTTTATCTATTGCAATTATTGTATTACCTTTGTCGGCTTTAGTGAACACGATATTGTTTTTAATTGTCTTTTCATTAAGTATTTTAGCAATTTTAATTTCTGGATTTACGAATTTGCTAGAAGTTAATTTAGTAGAATTTATCAGTATATCGCTTGCATTATATTTAATTTTTGTTTCTGACTGTTTGAGTGCAACTTCTGTTTCAACAGTAAGGTTTTCAAAGTGTTTATTATTGGGTTTAAATGGGATATTATATTTAAAGCCTTTGTTAAGTAAATTGATTTCTGACACACTGAAAGTTACTTCTGATAAGTTTACAAATCTACTGTGATAATTGAATTTTTGCTCATCTGCTAGAGAAGTGTTCGGTTTTTTATTATTTGTGAAATTAGCTTCTTTGTTAGTTTTGTTTTGGATTAAACTGTTTAACTTTTTCTTCTGTTTCAAGAATTTATTATGTACTATTGATGAGATTTTTTCGCGAATATTATTATCAAGTATATCAAATTCTATATTATGGAGCTTAAAGGTGAGTTGTGAATGTAGTACCTTTACATAGTGGTGGAGAACATTTCTTTTCCGGTAGAAGTCCTTGAGTTGTTCGTTTAACCAAATCGATTCAGCTTTCTCGAGTGCTATTCTTGCAGGGCGGCTATTGTTTCTTGATTTGAGATGTATATAGTTGGGAGTGAGATTTCTCTTCTTGCACACACTGTTGAACCAAATATTCTGTGAAATAATCTTCAGACGTAGCTGTAGCTTATAATACCATTTTGCCTGGGTACCGGTGTCGGATTTGATAAATATATCTATGGTTTCGGCGTTTACGTAGTGTAAATTCATAATACTTCAGAAGTTGGAGAATAAAATTCAAATTTTTGATTATGAATTTACACTACGTAAACGCCGAAACCATAGATATAAGACCCGTCTGTTCATATATCAATGCACCCTGTCAAAAAATAGCGAAAAAGTTAGTCAACATAATATCAACATATACAAACTTTAAACCTAAATACAGTATAAAAAACTCTTTCCAGTTAATAGAAAAAATAAAAGATGTAGAACTAAAGACAAATATCAAACTTGTATCTTTTGATGTCAAGAACCTTTTTCCAAGTATTCCCACACAATTGACCATCACTCTAATTGAAGATCTTTTAATCCGCAATAATACTTTACCGGCAATAACACAGGAAATATTAAGTTTAATCTCACTTTGCATAGACCAAAATTATTTCACAATTAACGATAAATATTACAAACAGAACACCGGACTCCCCATGGGTTCGCCATTATCTCCGTTGCTAGCAGAAATATTTATGAATTACTTGGAAACTAAGATTTTAAATTCCAATTTTCAGCACATGTTTGTATATTGGTATCGCTATGTTGACGACGTAATCGCTTGCTATACAGGCAGTAACCGTCAAATAAATTCTTTTCTCACCTATATCAACAACTTACACCCAAATATAGAATTCACATTAGAGATGGAAAACAACAAGTCCTTAAACTTTTTAGATCTGACAATTTCACACACAAATAATTACTTTTCTTTCGCTATTTATCACAAGCCCACCCACACAGATACCACAATACACAACACTTCTTTACATCCACAATCACATAAGCTAGCAGCATATAATTGTATGATACATAGATTAATTAATGTCCCATTAAGTAAAGATAATTTCCATTTAGAATTAAACAGAATCGTAGATATTGCCAAAAATAACGGTTATAATGTCAAGATAATTAATAAAATACTCCAAAATAAACTCAATAAAAAAGCCTTGAGCATAATTTATCCGAAAATTAATAATAATACAAAATCAAATTTCACATGTCTAACATATTTAGGTAAACATTCACTAAAAATATCTCAATTCCTTAAAAAACAGAATAAAAACGTCGCCTTTAAAACAACAAATAACCTATGCTCGTATATTAATAAGGTCGCTCGTTTCAGCGTAAGGTTCAATGAACATTTGAGAAGTTACAGGCTCAAAAAAGAAGACTCTAATTACGCAAATCACCTGTTAGAACATAACCACAATTTCACCCTTAATCCTGATATTCTACATATTCAGGAAAAAGGACATAAACTTAATATATTAGAATCCATAGAAATTTTGAAACACGCAAAAAACAATAATAATGTAATATTAAATGATCAAATCGACACATATAATTCACCGCTTGTTAACAATTTTGTAAACACACTCCCACCATTATCCACCCCCATCCCTCAATTTGCACCACATTCTGATCCCTGATATTTAAGGACATACTTTTAGATTTAGCTTTAGTTGATAACTCCTCGCTTTGATAATGCCACAGTGTGGTGAAACAATTTGTCAGCATTTTAAAATTAAATGTTAAAAGTTTTGTGTAAAAAATTTGAATTTTATTCTCCAACTTCTGAAGTCTTGAAAGATAATTATGCACCTATGAAAAGATATGATATTATGAGAACTAAAAAATAGCATTTCATACATGAAATTTATTATGAAATATTCTAGGTGGATCAGGACTTGCAACTGTAAAACTCACCTGTATGGAAGATCTTAATGTTAGTAAATTTGGCAACAGAATGTTTTGGAGTGTTTTCACGAAATGTCTCGCATTTTGCCGTTCAACATCTGTATTGCATTCTTCTATAACACTTCTTCCCTAAAATTCAATATGTATCTATTAGAAAACTAGAAATAGGAAGTTTCAAGGTACTCGAATTAAATTATGGCCAATATTTAAGACTTCAAGAAGCACCAGAGAAAAAATGTGAACTCTCAATTCTCAACCCTATGACATTGCAAGGATTCATTGTCATAGGGGATGATTATTTGAGATATATTTATATGAAATATCTGCATCTTTCAATTGTTGCATAGAATGATACACGATGAACTTTCACCAAGAAGTAAGTGGTATAATAACTCAGGTACCAGGCCAGCTACTCTACATTTTTAGGACGAAGACTTATTCGGAGTAGAAACATGTGAAGATAGATATCATTCGAGTGCGAGCGAGCGCTCTTTGTGTAAAGAAATATGATTTTGCGATAATGAAAACACCGCTTCCGTACTGGTAATTAACAGCTTCGGCATCCCGGATAGTCAATATTCATAATTAATAGGTCTTTCGACAGCGCACAATTAAATGCATTCTGCTTGATCTCAATACCAAAAAGTCTATGGGGCCAGACGGAATTCCACCTGTCGTTCTTAAGGAAGGTGTGCCTAAATTAACACAAATTTTCTGCAAGTATCATAAAAAACTTGGTGTGTTTCCGTCCAGCTAGAAGACAGCTAGAGTCCAACCAATTACAAAAAGGAAAAAAATACCCTTCCCTATTATAATAGACCCAATGGACAATTATCTGAGATCTCTAAAGTGATGAAGAAAGTAATCAACATCGAACTCATCAAATACCTAGAGAGCTACAAAATTGTGAATGGCCGGCAATATGGCTTTCATCAGCAGAGATGAACAGGATATCTGCTTGCCTACGTAACACATGTCAGAAATCTATTGAGAAATATGGGGAATCTCTAGCTGTATCATTGGACATCTCCAAAGTATACGACCAAAGTCTTTTTGGAAAACTTCCGTCATATGGTTTGCCACCTCAACTTTGTCGCTAACTATCAAGTTTTCCTCTCAGACAGATCATTCTATGTGGTGTTTGACGGAGTATCCTCGGACACAATGACTATCATCGAAGGTGTTCTACAGGGATCTGTCTTGACACCAACTTTGTTTCTGTTCCATATTAACGATCTGCTGGAAGTGACCACCTGTCCCGTCAACAGCTTAGCATATCATAGTACACGTCATACCGCTTTCTCATCTAGAGTCTCTATATCATCCATTGTAGCCAGAGGAGTGAGACAGGGACAAGTAGAAGCAATTAATGGAGATCTGGCAAATATTTTGAAATGAGGATCTGATAATCTAGTAGAGTCTTATGCAACCAAAACTCAAGTTTGCATCTTCTCCAGGAAAGGGGATCTCACAATCCCTAATTTGATGATGTCAGGTGCAACTATTCCTATGAATTCTTCCATAACAATGCTCGGAATCACCACCAACAGCACCCTCTCATGGGACGATCATGTGAGGTCCATTGATAAAACGCGCTTCACATGACTTGGTTTTCTATTCCGTGCCAAGAGCTACTCCACATCCCAGCAGCTCCTCATAATCTACAAAGAACAGATTTGACCTGTCCTGGAAAATTGTTAGCATGTTTGGAGTTCGGCTCCTAAGCATACTCTTGGATTATATCCAAAAGAGAGCTATTCGTTCACACTCACGAGTTCATTGACCTTGCTAGAACATCTTAGAATGGTGTGAGATCTCTTCCTGTTCTATAGATATTTCCATGGTCAGTGTTCATCAGAAAACTCGCGAGATCCCAGATAGGCAAACTAGACGAGCTCAAACTAGTCTCCACTGCCAAACTCGAGATCTGGCGAACTTCTTCCTACCAGACTTAATTTTTTATCGAACCCCGGAGTTTTGAAACTCTTTACCTAGTGAGGTCTATAACCTCCAAATCTTGAGAAAAAATACGAATGCCTATCTCCTACCCCTAAATTCCACCGCTGGCTCACACGATGTTCTTCGAACATTATAGGTTTCCCTCTCGTGTAGTCTAAGTAAAAAAATATATATAGTTTGTTTAAATTAATACAAAACTCTCGGGAAATAGGTCACACTAACACATATATTTTTTTATTTTTACCCTCGTCTTTACGTACGCTCCGGTCTCACGACCATCATCAGAAGACTTATTAATACAATAACCTGATTACTTAAAACTACTATAATAACACAAAGCGTCCTTATCGCACAAATTTCGTTTAAATGCCAACGTCGCCGAAACGGAAACATGAAATCGGAACTAACACAGTACAATATAGGACGTAAGTAGGAATTTGCAAGAATATTAATTAATTAAATTAGTATAAATATGACTTAGTGTTTGAACGTCACTCCTATGATTTACGGACTTGGAGTCACGTTTTATGTGAATCATCTCCAGGATAGATCTTTTATAATAATTGGTTTCCTTAGTTAAAATATTAACATTCTTGTAATCAAATTGATGGTTATAATCAAAGCAATGTTTAGCAAGCGCGGTGGAATTTTCTTAGTTTTTGTTTCTTGTGCTATACTTATGGCCATACATTCTTTTTTGTAAATATTGTTTAGAGATACCAGTATAGGTCCCATCACAATCTAAACAATTTAATTTGTATACTGTGTGGGTTTGTTTATCTTTAGGAATTACAGGTTTTAGATTTGAGAAATATTTCCCAACACAGTTAGTAGGTTTATGCGCTACATTTATATCATACTTTTTCAAACATTTCTTAATTTTGTCTGAGGTCTCCGGAATGTATGGTAAAGTTATATAATTGTCTGTATTACCTTTTACGTTATTTTTATATGACGATCCATTATAAATTTTGTTTACTCTCTCTTTAATAATAGGGTTGAAAAAAGTTTTTGGGTAGCCATTCAATTCCAGTGTATTACGAACCATTTTTAGATTTTTGGGACGGTCCTCTGGGTGGGACAATTTAACCGCGCCGTCTGTAAGACTGTTTATGACGCTTTTTTCATAACAAGTTGGTGCAACGGAATTGAAGTGAAGATAGCGTTGAGACCAAACTTCTTTAGTAAACCACGAAGTTTTTATTTCTTCATCTGCATCATGCCTAATGTTCATATCTAAGTAATTTATGTTTTTGTTCACTTCTATTTCACAGGTAAATTGAAGTTTACAGTGGAAATTGTTAAATTTATTAATCACGTACTGAATTTTGTCATTGGGAACACACATAAGGCAATCATCTACATACCGTTTAAAAAATACGGGCTGAAAATCTAATGAACTTATAACAGATTCCTCCAGGCATTCCATAACGAGGTTAGCAATGGTAGCAGAAATAGGAGATCCCATTGCTGTTCCGAATATTTGTCCAAAATATTGTTCACCATACTGGAAATAAGTGCATTCTAAACAAAACTTCACAGCATTTATAAAAATTTTTTTTATAAAAATCGATCAATAATATAATAGGAAATAATGAATTTTATGTGAAAGACTCATGGCATTTTAATGAATTTATAAAAAATCAATCCGTACCCGTTAACCATCAACTAATATCCTTGAACGTTGTTTCTTTATTTACAAATATACCAGTCGATTTGGCACTGAATAGCATCAAAAAACGTTGGGCAGAGAATAAAAACCACACACCTCTAGATCAATCGGAATTTATAAATGCTGTGAAGTTTTGTTTAGAATGCACTTATTTCCAGTACGGTGAACGATATTTTGGAGAAATATTCGGCACAGCAATGGGATCTCCTATTTCTGCTACCATTGCTAACCTCGTTATGGAATGCCTGGAGGACTCTGTTATAAGTTCATTAGATTTTCAGCCCGTATTTTTTAAACGGTATGTAGATGATTGCCTTATGTGTGTTCCCAATGACAAAATTCAGTACTTCAATTTACCTGTGAAATAGAAGTGAACAAAAACATAAATTTCTTAGATATGAACATTAGGCATGATGGAGAAATAAAAACTTCGTGGTTTACTAAAGAAGTTTGGTCTCAACGCTATCTTCACTTCAATTCCGTTGCATCAACTTGTTATGAAAAAAGCGTCTTAAACAGTCTTACAGACCGTGCGGTTAAATTGTCCCACCCAGAGGACCGTCCCAAAAATCTAAAAATTGTTCGTAATACACTGGAATTGAATGGCTACCCAAAAACTTTTTTCAACCCTATTATTAAAGAGAGAATAAACAAAATTTATAATGGATCGTCATATAAAAATAACGTGAAAGGTAATACAGACAATTATATAACTTTACCATATATTCCGGAGACCCCAGAGAAAATTAAAAAATGTTTGAAAAAGTATGATATAAATGTAGCGCATAAACCTACTAACTGTGTTGGGAAATATTTCTCAAATCTAAAACCTGTAATTCCTAAAGATAAACAAAACAAACCCACACAGTATACAAATTAAATTGTTTAGATTGTGATGGGACCTATAATGGTATCTCTAAACAATATTTACAAAAAAGAATGTATGGCCATAAGTATAGCACAAGAAACAAAAACTTAGAAAATTCCACCGCGCTAGCTAAACATTGCTTTTATTATAACCATCAATTTGATTACAAGAATGTTAATATTTTAACTAAGGAAACCAATTATTATAAAAGATCTATTCTGGAGATGTTTCACATAAGACGTGACTCCAAGTCCGTAAATCATAGGAGTGACGTTCAAACACTAAGTCATATTTATACTAATTTAATTAATTAATATTCTTGCCAATTCCTACTTACGTCCTATATTGTAAAAGTTCACTTTAGGTAGAATTGTCTGAAGTATTTCACAGAGACCAGAGTCCTTCTTTTATCACCTAATAAATTATGACATCTGGCGCTTAAATGAACACTTGAGATGGTTTCGTCTGTTAGCAAAGAGGATAGAACTCTTTGTCTGTTAGTCTCTCGCAGACATTTATGAAATGTGTTCGTATTTGTTGTTAATTCTACTTAATAGTGGATTTTTAATTTTTACGCTGCAACATTGCTGTGTTAGTTCCGATTTCATGTTTCCGTTCGTTTCGGCGACGTTGGCATTTAAACGAAATTTGTGCGATAAGGACGCTTTGCGTTATTACAGTAGTTCTAAGTAATCAGGTTATTGTATTAATAAGTCTTCTGATGATGGTCGTGAGACCGAAACGTACGTAAAGACGAGGGTAAAAATAAAAAATTATATGTGTTAGTGTGACCTATTTCCCGAGAATTTTGTATTAATTCATACGTGGGTCAAGAATCTTTATTATAATTTGTTTATATATTAACCAATAATCACTGTCATCTTATTTTCCAGATGAATGAAACCTGAAATAATTTGAGCTCATAATTGAACGTGCTAAACTTGAGAACAAAAACTTCTTGAGATATCTGCAAAATAAACGAAAATTGGGGTTTGAAGTGTTCTCAGCAATTAATTCCAATGATTTTTTTCAATTCTGTCGTTGACTGCAGACAAATTTGTATTCACATTACAGACTCTTCTGGCAATAACATTTGACGCTTTGAAATTGGTTGCTAATACACAAAACAGTCATTCAGGAACACGAAGGTCATGAAATATAAAGCGCTGAAAAACAGTAATCTATTTGAAGCAAATTTTAGTAAAGAAAGTTCGGTTCTTCCAATTAAATTCTGAATATGCATTTTTCAGTTTCGACATTGATTGATAATCAATTGGTATGTGTTCGCAAATGTGCAATTCTTGTTTTGCAATTTCCTCAAATCGTAAATAACCAAATTGGGCTGTACAGGATGGGCAAATTTCGATGTTTGTATAGGGTAACTCGGTAACTATAAGAGATACATGAAATTGGATGTCACATTCTCAATTTCTTTCCATGAGACAAATTTACTGGCGGAAATAAAAACTTGCTGCCGTCTTTAGTTTACGAATTATAAATAAAAGTTCGATATTTCGCCATTTAGATACATGTGAATATCATGTTGTTTTTGAAGTTAGAAAAAAACCTTTTAAATTCTTGAGGCACTTTATTCTGTATAATCCAATGGCACCGAGGAAATTTGAAGGTGAAATTTTGAGTTATGACCTAAGATTGTATTTTTTCAAATGGGAATCATAGTTGGCTATGATTTAGTTGGAACGAATTTTTTTCTCTTTCTCAGTATGTATGATATGTCGTGTCGCTCTTGATGTGTGAGTATTTAATAGCTAAAATAATATTTGTTCTAGGTAGGCGTTTATCCGTTCGTCAATAAATTGCATATTAACGAGTTTGTTTCCGTCATAATAACAATTAATTCATTTAATCGTAAAAGTGAAGATGAAGACAACATTAGGCCATAACTCGAACTTGCACCTTTTTTCGACTCAACTGGATTATTCAGAAATAAGTGCTTCGAGAATGTGAAAGTTATTTTCTCTTAACTTTAGAAACAGCCACGATATTCACATGTATTTAAAAATCGGAAATCGAAATTTGCTTATAACCCGAAAACGAAAGACGATAGCAAATTTTTATTTCCTACAGTGAATTTGTGTCCTAAAAAGAGGTATAGAATGTGACATTCATTTCTTCTTATCTTCTTTAGTTACCGAGTTACCCTATACAAACACCGAAACTTGTGTACCCTGTACATCTGTAATAACTCCACTGGAAAACTGATTTCCCTTGCTTAATTTTGGGCAACTGTGGCGCTCGTAGAGTTGGGTGAACGTTTATTTTCGATAAACTTGAACCTAGAATAAATTAGCTTTCTTGATATTATTATTTTATAGAATTATTAATAAACAAAAAAAAATATAAAGCATTTAGTGGTAAATTAAAAAATTAATGGGTAGTAATACTGTCTACTAGTTTCAATATGAAATTTCAATTGTGTCTTATGTTTACATGTTATACATGTCAATACAAATACTCGTCTACTTCTATATTTTTTGGTCTAACCAATTTGCAGAGTAACTGGCCTCCAAAAATTGAATGACAATGACAATAGTAATTTACGTGACAAGTCCGGTAGGTGACTTATTACAGTACGAGTTGTTATCAAAACGAGTACAGTAACAACACCTAACGGACGTGTATCGTATGATATTTTATTTCATACTGTCAATTTGTTTTTAAGAAGAAATTTTAAATAACTCGTTAATGGCTTTGCCATTTATTGACATTTAGCTGATGCTTTATTTGTAAAAATCTCTGGCTTTAAACCATATACTTGGCGTTGGCGATAGTTTCCTAATGATATGTTGTTAGGTAACACTTACCGGCTAAGATACTGTAATATCTCATTTACCGGCCGTAAATGATTCCGCGAAATAGTTATTTACCGGACAGTATGAAATGAATTAAATACCATGGAGATTGACGTATATCGAAAAGATGAAGAATATATTAAATTTGAAGCATTGATTTATACTTAACATTAGCAATCGTGATAGATGAAATGTAGTAGATGATGTTAGTACTTATGTACATTTATTTGAGTATGTAATCAATAACACAGGTTATTAGAATTAAAACTATAATAATTTATTATGCTATAGAAAGTACCAAGTTCAAGGATTTTGGAAGTTTGTGCAGTTTCTGTAGTTGATGACCTGTCAAAAAACTGTCATCGTCCATAATACTATCGTCAGATAGACTGCCATATTCTTCTGGGCCTTCTGTGCATCCAGAACAATCAGATTCTGATCCTGGTACATCTGGAATATTTCCCTCAATTCCGCTACTGTCCGAATCACTTTGGTACTTCAAATTGGCCACTACGTCTCTGAAACAAGTACAAGTGAATAAAGTGAAGATCAATTGGAAGATTTTTGACTAGTTCCAAAAATCTTTCCGCACTTTTTTAAAGCCCGTCTCTTTGACTCTGAACCGATATTACCGAAAAAAGTATCTAACGAAATTATATATGTTATTCTGTTTTTTAAAACTTGACAGTTTTTGTAACCGCAACTTCAAAAGTTTACATATTCTCAAACGATTCACGCACACGATATTGGGTATACGGATATTTTAATCATTTTTTCAATTATCGAGTTTTCTCGTCGTCTCACTATATCCCATATATTTATATATATACCAAAAAAACGTTTTAGGTTGAATTAAATGGACAATAGAAAAATATCAAAATATCTGAATTTGGTTTAAGTTTGAATCAGATTATTATAAAATTTTGGAAGATTAGAATCAATTTTATCGTTAACACAATTGTTTCTTTTAATTTGGATACTTTCTAATATTAAACAGCCAAACTTCTCAATACCTCCATAAAAGATCAAATGTTTTCCGCAGTTTTAATCCTATTTAAAAAAAAAAACAACAAATCGCCGACAGACACATTTCGTTAATCAAAGTCATATATTCTTTTCTAAATTACATGGAAATACTAATTTACATGACAATTTTTGATGAAGATATAAATAAAATATCGAAACGTCAAAAAGAAAAAATCTTATTTTATTTTAAATAGTATTGAAGAACCAAAATTCCAAGAAAATGTAACATACATTTACAAGACTGTAAGACATACAGAATTGAATTTTCTGAATTATGAAGATAATTTAACATAGGATTATAAATGTGAGTAAACGTAAAACATTGAACCATAGGCGGGAATCGAACCCACATTCCTGAATGTCTAGTCCAGCGTGTTTACCAATTACACCACTTAGGTCCCGTCAGAGTATTACATTTTTGTAAACCTCTGAAAGGAAAGTAAGTAGGTCATTGTTGAACACAATGCGATTCGATACTCCGCTATAGGTTAACTATTCCCGCCTATTCATCTGAAGTTCAATCTTTTTGAATTGAGGAGTGTAGGTATGAGTATTACTATGATTGGCAATTACTCTGATGGTACTCATTCAATGACAGCATCGCAGTTCTTATATATTTCTATAGAATTGACTGAGAAATGTTCTGGATAAGTACAACCAAGTTGAAGATTTCTTTGCCTAATTGGCCACAATTTCATTTAAGTACATTGACACATATAGAATTAAATTTTCTGAATTATGAAGATAACTTGGATAATTCAACATAGGATTATAAAGATGAATTATCGTAAGAAATTGAACCATAGGCAGGCAGGATTCGAACCCACATTCCTGGATGTCTAGTCTAGCGTATTTACCAATTACACCACTTTCATCTAGATCTACGTCCTACATTTTTGTAAGCCTCTGAAAGGATAGTAGGTCATTGATTAACTCAATGCGATTCGATGCTCCGCCATAGATTAACTATTCACGCACATTCATCTACAGTTAAATCGTTTTGATTTGAGGAGTGTAGATTATTAGTATTACTATGATTGGCAATTACTCTGACTGTACTCATTCAATGACAGCATCGCAGCTGACTGAAAGTACAAGCAAGTAGAAGATTTTTTTGCCTAATTGGCCACAATTTGGTGTAAGTACATTAAGACATATAGAATTAAATTTTCTAAATTATGAAGATAACTTAGATAATTTAACATAGGATTATAAAGATGAATAAACGTAAAACATTGAACCATAGGCTGGCTTCGAACTCAAATTCCTGGATGTCTAATCCAGCGTATTTACCAATTATACACTACTTTGGTTCCGTCAGAGTATTACATTTTTGTAAATATAAACCTCTGAAAAATAGTAGATCATTGATGAACATTCGATGAACATTCGATTCGATTATTAACGCACTTCCATCTAAGGTTCAATCGTTTTGAATTGAGGACTGTAGGTATGAGTATTACTATGATTGGTAATACTCTGACAGTACCTACTTATTCAATGACATCATCATTTTTTGTTGCATTAATACCTGGTCGGAGCTGCAGCTATTTATTGGTTTTGTCTTCATCATTATATATAAGATGGCAGAGTTAGTTTGTGGTTTGAATCTGATTTTAAGATTATGGCGTATTAATTAACCTCAAAAAATAACAATTAACTTATTGCAATATTTACCCGTACATAAAACACATAGATGTATCAACATAACTCATTTCTCTGACGTATTTTGGTGCCGTAAACGAAAATATTGCTAATATTTTATCATGCAATAATCTTAAAATCAGGTTAAAACCACAAACTAAGCCCCGCCATCTTTTATATAATGATGAAGACAAAACAAATAAAAGAGAAAGTCTGGAGCTTATAAGATAATTTATTTGCTCGTACTATGTTAACTTTTATATATTATATAGGTAGAACTTGTCGAAATTTTAAACAAGAACTTGAGAAAACAAATTTAACCTTTGCTAACTATTTTCTACAAACATTGAAGATAGTCTGAGCATGTTACATAATCAAGCCAAAGGATTCAAAATAAATACATTGGAATCAGTAAAGAATTTATAAAGGTGTTAAAAACTCGTATAACTATATCCAAAATGAGCAGTTAGACCTATACCAAAGTGATATTTCTCTTTATCTATCAAAGCACTCTCAGAACGAATAATTCTTAGAATATAGAATAATATTTACCCTAATGCACAAATTGTTTCTTAATTCACACTGTACTTCCCCAGGATCTCCCTTTTTTCAAATTTCCGATGATTCCTAACTCTTAATTGCAATCTCATTAACCCTATCGTACTTTAATTTTCCTGTTTATACTTGAAATGATTATTGTTTACTTGATAATGGTGTTGAAACTATAGCAATGTTTTCATGTTATTATTGAAAGTGGTATAAAAACAAAGTAATTGTTCTTCCATTTAATCATCTCTTCATTTGAATATCAAAGAGTAGGTTTAACGGTTTGGGTGGTTTGAATAAGGAATATTTCTCCAATTTTGTTCACAATCCAACAAAGCAAGTTCCTTGACTATATAAGTGTGTGAAGAGAATATCGACCACTACAGTCTTCATCTCGATTGACAACTAGAAGATGTGACAGACGACTCCAACGACTCAAACAACTTGAACACGTGATAGATTACTACATATATTGGTAGTTCGAAAACAATTCATAAATCTATAGTTTCTCTCCCAACATTTCACCACTGGCTCATACGATGTTCGTCGAACATTATGAGATTTTCTCTCGTGTAGTCAAATTATAGAAAATAAAGTTGCAACAAAATTAATGTTTCTCTCATTTATATCCACCGCGTTGTATTTTTTCTCAAAAAAAATTCATACTCTACGCATCGAGACTTTTCATCTGATACCCATAAATATTTCGAAGAATAAAATTGTCAAACCCTTATCACGGAAGATCGGTCAAATCGATCGCTATATAAATAATATATTATTGTTCAGCATATCACGTAGATTCCGAACATGCTATACAATTTCAAGTTCCACTTTCGGTGTAACAGAGTATCGACTGTACAAGTCATTTCCGGTTCCACCCTGATGATGCTAAAGTCGACGAAGACTTTCCTTCAACGATTCACAGCACGACTAGAACGCGTGAGAGACATCATGACAGTTCACACATGTCCCAGACGTCATGACAATTCAAACACGTGACAAACGACTCGAACACGTGACAGACGACATGGAACACGTCACAGACACCATGACAGTTCAACAAACGATAGTTTGATCAGCCATAACAGTTCATACAGACATCCGTTATAGTTCATAGATACGCCATGACAGTTCATCGTTTGACGGACAGCCATGGCAGTTCATAGATCCGCCATAACAATTCATACAGTCGTCATGACATTTTATACAATCGCCATGACAGTTCCACCATGACACCTCTTTGGAGGATGGCACATCTTTCGAACAACCTGTACATACACATCATCTATTCTCCACACTCTGAGGAGTAACTTAGGTTAGCTCTATAGCCTCCATCTCTAGGATCTGGATTAGCTGCACCTTGAACGGGAGATGCGCGCGCCTGTTCCGTTAAGATCGTGGACTATATCTACTGTAACGAAGTTTAAATTTTGGAATATCATTTATTTTGGATCAGGCAGGAAATAATATGTAAACTCCGGTTCAACAGTTCATTATTTCAACAGATATGCGTGAACTCCGAATGTGTATTCCGTGATTGTCACTTTTCTAAATCTCCGTAATTTTGAATAAGTGTAATTATTCAAATAAATGAATCGAATTCATGACCGCTTAAAAAATTGCATTCATTCCGATTAACTTATGTTGCAAAAACGGGGATCTGGTAAGTTAACGCATCAAAGTTTGAACAGCCTCATGTGTAAAAAAGGGCGAACAACCAAAAAAACTCCGATAACATTTGTTTACTGCGCCAAGGGGAACTACCGAAATATCATGAGCAAGAATTTCAGATCTAAAAAGTAGCGTCACTTTCAAGCATTGTTCGGGACATAAATAAAAAAGCCTCGGCACAAAATAATGAATTGGTGGTACGGACTTGACCAGATCCTCGAAAACATATAAAAGCAGTGACAGACAAAAGATCATTGATGATTATTATTATTATCATTATCAATCAGTACCGTTGAAGTGTGATTATTATTAATTCATAATTAAGAATTATTATTTATTATTCAGAATCAGAGTCAGTGCCGTTAAAGTGAAATTTGTAGGGAAAATATAGCATGATATTTAAGTTATTATATTCATGCTGAATATGTATATATTATTTAGAACAATTATTATTGATACACTAAGCAGTACGTCACCCGTGACAAGAGGGGCGAACGTTACCTTTCAGGTAAGACTTACATTGATAGATATAGATGTCTCGATATTCTACCGAGAACGACATGGTACAATCCTGTCACGGGTACTATTGACTTAGTGATGTTTCTTATTGTGTATCAGTGAATAAACCACCTTACCACAACGTCATCTTTTATTCTGCGGTGTCCAAGCAGATATCCCAACCTCATATAATCAAAAACCACCAAATGGCGATCCTGCAAACTGCTTCGTGATGCGGAATTAGGCCGGAAACTGGAGGCAAGTTCTGTGAAGCTAGGAGAATCTTCGAGTAAGGAAATGTACTAATATACTTAACAAAATGGGTGGTTCTCAATCCAAAACGACGGAAGTTGTTATCAATTCAGCGGACTATCCCGGAATTATAGCCTTTGTTGGAGTAATTCTCATACTTGCAATATTGGGATATGAAAGGTGCAAGAAAAGGATACAGGCTAAACAATCAAGAAAGATTCATAGAAGTATGGCACTTCTTGATGCAACAGGCACATCGGAACGTGTTTAAGAATCAGTGACGGTCCAGCTGAGATTGGGAAGGACGAAAGGAGCATTCTCGGACGAGGTCTAGGACGTCAGCAGTTCGCCGACCCGACCCAAGATTGAGCGCGATGGTTCAACGCCACGAAAGTCCCGAATCAGCAGAAATTATCAACCGGTATGTTCACCATTTAATGAATAATGTTTAATTGTTTCATAATTTTGATGTCATTGATATTCGTAATTAGAATTGTAATTGTTGCAATGTTTCGCAAATTTGTGCTATGAAAAACAATTTAAGTTCAATGAATTAACAAAATGTTGTATTTAATAGGTCACTTTATATAATAATTTATATATATTTATTATCTAACCTTTGCTCATAGGCACTAGGAAAAATTATTCATGTAATTACCTAATATTTTATTTCATTGGGACCTATATTTCATTAGCTATCGGTTTATGTATTAATTTTCTGGGTTTGGTATTTGGTTTATTTATTCACATATGTTTATCAAATTGAGGTAAATGCCGCTATTGCCGAAGGTTGCTCAAATAAGGGTACAACTAGGCGAGATCAGAGCCGTAATTGTTAAATGTAACAAAGAAAAGCGAGTAGATCATAATAAGGCAGTTGAAGCTAAATTATATTATCAAACTATAAAGGAATTTGAGGATAAGGTACGAAAAGGTGAGATTATTGTTAAAAAGGAAGATATTCCGATTTTCCAAGAGTCTTTGGAGGCAATTAATAAATTGTATTTGGAAATTGTTAATTTAACGAAGAAAGGGGAAGTGGAAACTGATACCGAAATTACAGATCAGTTTTTAATTAAGATGTCGCGGTTCGATTATAGAACAGCAGTAGAGTTATTACCAAAATTTGATGGTAAAGATGAGACGACAGAGCAACTCATCAACGCAATTGAGTTTTACGAACAAGATTTGACTCAAGCTGTGGACAAACAACGGCTGATCGATTTTGTCTTAAAAACAAGATTGACCACCAGCGCGTTGGCACAGATTAACAGACAATATAATGTTGTGGCGGTTTTGGTGCGTGATATGCGTATGCATTTAATACCTAAAACATCACACGCGGCTTTGGAAGAGAAGTTGTCAAGAACAAAACAAGGATCCAGGACAGTTGAAGAATTTGGAAAAGACGTACAGGAACTCTTCCGCAACTTGACAATCTCCCAGGCCAATGACGACGACAATGCATATGCGATCTTGCAGCCACTCAATGAGAAAACTGCAATAAGGAAATTTACTTCGGGCTTGAATAACCAGTCCTTAAGTATAATTCTAGCTGCAAGAAATCCAACATCCCTAAAAGAAGCGATAAAAGTAGCGCAAGATAATGAAAGTCTAACGAAAACGCCTGAAATAAATGCCATGGGAAAAAGCCGTAACGACAATGATGGAGGATATCATAAATATAGAGGCGAAATTTCGAATAGGAGAGAATTCATAAATAATTATAGAGGCCGTTCTAACAGAGGAATATATCAAAATCAAAATTACCGAAATAACTACAACCACAACTACGGGAATAATTATACAAAACAAGCTAATAATTACAACCAAGAGAGTAAGAACTGTAGTAATTATAAACGTGGACAGTATAGGGGTTACAATAACCACGGTCGAGGACAGTTTAAGAATTTAGCTCGAAATACGCAAAATAGACGGTATCAAGGCAATGTGTATTGTGCGCAAGGAGATGAAAGTAAGAATGTTGAGGATGAAAGTTCACTGCAGCAGTTTTTTCGAGAGAACTGAGCGTGATTGTATATATGAATGTATTGGTATGAATCGAGTGTATTTCAATGTAAATGGAAAGAATGTAACATTTTTAGTGGATACAGGTGCATCCTTGTGTGCTTTAAAGTATGAAAGATTACCAAAAGACGTGTGTATGACAGAGAATAAATTGAAAATTAAAGGAATAGGAGGTATGTTAGTAGCAGAAGGATGTGTTGATTTAAATTTGGAAGCGAATGCACAAATGTTTAATGAACGATTTTATGTGTTTAAAAATTTAGCATGCGATGCTGACGGAATAATCGGTCAGAATTTTTTAATTAAGTATTGTGGATTAATAAATTTTGAACTTAGTACACTCAGTTTGAAAAATGAAGTTGGATCAACAAAATTAAGTTTATATACATCTGGTAACAGCCAGTTGATGATTATTCCGCCTAGGTGTGAAAGAATTCAATATGTAGAGACAAAGTTAAGGAATGACTGTGTAATAATAGCGAGAGAGTTATGTGAGGGAGTTTTTATGGCAGGATTGATTGTGAAGCCAAAAAACGGAATGATTCCAGTGAGAATTTTAAATACAAGAGATGAGTCAGTAAGTTTAGAAAGTTGTATTCCAGAAATTCACAGTACAAATGAATATGATTGTTTCGAATTTGAGAAAGTGGACAAAAATGTAGAACGAGTGAAAAGAATGTTTGCGGAAATTGATTGGAAGGATATGATATTAGAAGAGAAGATCCCTATTGAGAACATCTGCGCCAAATACGCAGATATCTTTCACATACCAGGAGATAAGCTGACAACTACAAATCTAGGTCAACAAGAGATTAAAATTAAACCTGAAGCCAAGCCAGTTTATAAAAAACCATATCGTATACCGCACGCTCAAAAGGCAGAGATAGAGAAACAAATAGGAGAAATGCTGGAAAATGACATCATTGAGGAAGCCGAAAGTGCTTGGTCATCACCGTTGTTGATTGTTCCCAAGAAAATAGGTCAAGACGGAAAGAAACGATGGCGTGTCGTAATTGATTATCGTCACCTGAACCTTAATATTGTCGATGATAAATTCCCATTACCAAATATAACTGAAATTCTAGAATCAGTGTCAGGCTCAATGTATTTCACACATTTGGACCTTGCTCAAGGGTACTATCAGGTCGAACTAGAACCAGGAAGTAGGCCGTGTACCGCTTTTACATCAGGTCGCGGAATGTTTCAAATGAAGAGGCTACCAATGGGCCTAAAGATTAGCCCTCCAAGTTTTTCTCGAATAATGACAATAGCCATGGCAGGTCTCAATTATGAAAGATGTTTTGTATATTTAGACGATCTGATTGTGTTTGGAAGAAATCTGAGAGATCACAATGCTAATCTGATCAAAGTGTTTGAGAGGTTAAGGAAAGTCAACTTGAAACTGAATCCTTCAAAGTGCGAATTTAAAAAAAAGGATATCTTATATTTGGGGCATGTTATAACATCAGAGGGCATCCTACCTGATTCGAGCAAAATAGCAGCCTTGCATAATTATCCGGAGCCAAAGTCGGCGGATGAGGTTAAGAGGTTTGTTGCGTTCGCTAACTATTATAGAAAATTTATCCCAAATTTCGCGAAGCGAACTTGGTGTTTAACTCAACTGACCCGGAAAAACGCAGCATTTATTTGGACGAATAATTGCCAAATATCATTTGAAACAATAAAAAAGGCTTTGATGTCCCCACCAGTACTAGATTTTCCAGATTTTTCTGCTGAGAACCAGTTCATCGTACACACTGATGCGTCAGGAAAAGCTTTGGGTGCAGTACTATCTAATGGAAATGGAAAACCGATTGCCTATGCCAGTAGAACACTTAACAAGGCAGAAAGTAACTATGCCACAATAGAAAAAGAGTTACTAGCGATAGTATGGGCAACACGACATTTTCGGCCGTATTTATTTGGTAAGCGATTCAAGATCATGACAGATCACAGGCCGTTGATTTTTCTTTTCACACACAACAATCCCTCAAGCCGTCTGACAAAGTTTAGGTTATGCTTAGAGGAATACGATTTCGACATTGAATACATTAAAGGTTCTGACAACGTAATAGCTGATGCCTTGTCTCGAATTTCGATTGAAGAGCTTAAGAGCATAAATCAACACAGCATAGCAGTTGTTACAAGGGCACAAACAATAACTAAAGAGAAAGAGGAAATAGAAACTAAAGTGAGGGATAATAATCAGGTTATCGAACGAAATTCGGGTGCGCAACCGAAAATCGTTGAGATCCTTAAAAAACCCAAACAATGTACGCAACTAACAATAATGAATAAGAAATTGAAGAATAAACTAATGAAAAACGATGATAGAGTAGCTACTGAAGATGAAAAGTTAATATACATGCCCTCTATGAAAACGATCTTTATCGATCCAGATGATCTGGCAGCAAAACCGCTACGCCGTTTGTTGGGACATTTGGAAACATTGTGTGATGAAATCGACATAGAAGAGGTAGTAATAATGAAAGAAGATAGCAATATTGCATTTTTGAAATCGTTGGCCAACGAACTTAATAAAAATGAATATAAAAATTATGATGTACCTAGGATATGCATCGTTAATAAAAGAAAATGTATTGAGGATAAAGAAATGCGTACAGTTATTCTAAATGATTTCCATCTATTGCCGTCGAGTGGACATGCAGGTATTAGGAGAATGACAAAAAAAATACAGAAATATTATTTTTGGCCAGGCATGACTAACGACATTTACAAATATGTAGCGAGGTGTGACCAATGTCAGCGGAATAAACACGATAGACATACAAGACAACCTCTAGTAGTCACAACAACTGCGGATCGAGCATTTAGAAAAGTATTTCTAGACATTGTTGGACCACTAGACAAAGACAATGATGATTTTACATACATACTGACGTTGCAGTGTGATTTAACTAAATTCATAGAGGTTTATCCACTTAAATCAAAGGAGGCCAATGTTGTAGCTAGAACATTTGTGGAGGATTTCATCCTAAGATATGGGACGCCTACGGAAATTTGTACTGATCGTGGGACAGAGTTCATGTCAACAGTTATGTGTGATGCAGCGAGGCTCCTGAATATCAACAAATTAAACAGTACAGCATATCACCATGAAACAATTGGGGCGCTGGAAAACACCCATAAACATTTGAAAGCTTTCTTACGTATAATGACGGGGAATCAACCTGAAAATTGGAGCTCGTGGCTTCGATATTGGTGTTTCGTGTTTAATACTACAGTTCATACTGAGACTGGTTACACCCCGTTTGAACTAGTTTTTGGTTTTCTGGCAACATTGCCATCTAATTTGATAAACATTGAAAAAACTGATCCCATTTATAATCATGATAATTATCTAAGCGAATTGAAATATAGGTTGCAACGAGCATGGTTGGATGCTCATCAGAATTTGGTGTCGAGCAAGGTAAAACGTAAGGAACACTACGATAAGAATTGTTATCCTAGGTCTTACAACAAAGATGATTTGATATTAGTTAAGAGTGAAACGGGAAATAAACTTACCGAAGTGTACGAAGGTCCTTATGTTGTGATCGCGGAACGCGAACCGAATGTTCTGTTTCTAAAAGGAGGAAAAACTATTGAAGTGCACAAAAATAGAACAAAGACCTATCGGATTTAAGTGCGCGACGATTTAATTCAAAAATGCTGAACTATGCACAAAACGGGATGTGTTCGAGAATGCATCGCAACAACTTTGAATTACATAATTTTAGTAGAGCATTGATGTTTTTATAAGTAGCTGTGAACTTGACACTTATTTTATGTTTACTATATTATAGAGCTTACCTTGAAAAAAAAAACAATCGACATCAAATATTTCATTTTATTATAAGAATTTGTAAATTATTATATTTATTGGTATTATGTATCGTATTACACTTACTCATATTAGCACCGATGCTGGAGAGAAAAGAAAGATTTTAGAATCCAAATTTATGATAGGAGTGTTATTGTTGTTTTGACGAATTTATTCACTTTAGACATAGCAAATAAATTCTTTTCTCTGCAGGGAAGGTGTAGGGAAAATATAGCATGATATTTAAGTTATTATATTCATGCTGAATATGTATATATTATTTAGAACAATTATTATTGATACACTAAGCAGTACGTCACCCGTGACAAGAGGGGCGAACGTTACCTTTCAGGTAAGACTTACATTGATAGATATAGATGTCTCGATATTCTACCGAGAACGACATGGTACAATCCTGTCACGGGTACTATTGACTTAGTGATGTTTCTTATTGTGTATCAGTGAATAAACCACCTTACCACAACGTCATCTTTTATTCTGCGGTGTCCAAGCAGATATCCCAACCTCATATAATCAAAAACCACCAAAAATTATTTATCAGAATCAGAGTTCAAGTCAGATTTAAAATTTGAAGTGTATATAGTGTTCCGTGTTTGTGTTTGTGAATTTTACATAAGGTAAATGATAGCTTGATAGTTCATTTTCTGGCATTACGATATATTGATTTCCGTGGTCTGTGATTGGTAACGTTTGTATGATATCTGAGATCCGTAGCATTCAGTAATTTGAATTGTTATATTTGAGTTTATCCCGTCATAGGTAGGACCGCACACGATTTGAATCCGCACGTGAATTGAAATATTCAAGTAGTTGTATGGTATTTACAGAGTGTGTATGTTTGAACGACAGGGGCGTCCTTGGTATATTTGTGCACGCTGTGTCTATCCCGAAAGTATAAGTATATCCTAGACGACCAAACCGCCAACGGCTTGTGCACGCTGCGTATATCCCGGAAGTATGAGCTGGGGTGGTTGTGTGATTGATAATCGTAATTACCCCTTATCCAAATGAGAAGCCCCGGCCGTGGGTGTAGGGGTTATTGCAGATACGATAGTTATGGTTTGTGCACGCTGTGTCTATCCCGGAAGTATGAGCCCTAATTGTCTAGAATCTGAATCTGCAAAATGTATGAAATCTAACAATGTCATACAATTACCGGGCACTCCGTTGATACCTAATACAAGGGTGGGTGATGTGACAGAATAAACTCAATCTTCCGATCCGACCGAATTTTAACCGTTTGATATATCGTAGTGCGTTTTAACAACATTTCAAGTGATACTGCTATCTGAATAATTACCGAACACCGCTTATTACTCTAGGACCTGTTTGATTTGTGTTTTCCATAAATTGATAAATGTAAATCATTTATCAACCGATTCCGTACCGTTCAATTGAAATTAAATACCGAACATATCGTAAAAATAGATGTGTTGTAACAGTTTTCTTTTACCGCTCGAGCTTCTCTACATTTTCCACCTGGGTGGATTTTTGTGTAATATACCGTTCAATTGCATTTATTAATTATTCTGAAAGAGTACTTGTTATAATTATCATGTATTTTCAATATTTGAAATTTCCCGTTTTATTAAGTTATTTCTGCTCCATCTTTAAATGAGCTAAGTTTTAACCAAGTATCAATTGTAATTAAAGCCTACAATTTTGATACTGTTTTCTGCCCAATGGGCCCTGGTTTTACTTTACTGTAGCTACCCTTGGGACAAGGCTATCTATAGATAGCATAGTGACAAACCTTGTGGTGAGGACCCTAGCAGAAGTCCTCAAAAGGAGTAAACCTTTAGAAAACTCTGGCGCCCGAGGATTTGAAGTTCACCGCAGTAAGCGGTTTACGGAAAAGTCACAAGGTACACGTCATGCTGCTATCACGCAAAAGACCGAGATACCTCCTCCTACATATGCAGCCATAGATCTGACTATGTTATTGAACTCTGTTGAATTAATTAACCAATAATTCTCTCTTTATTCACATTAGATCACAGAAAATTGTATGTTATTTTGTTCTGTTGGATTAATTAAGTACAAATTTTCTTCTCTTTGAGATGAATTTGTGATGTTGATCTGCAACACTTCATAGTTATCTCTTCACCAAAGGTAATTCATGTGGAATCTATAGTGAATCAAAGTTATCTCAATTCTACAAGTAACTTTCAATGTCAAAGGTAAATGTTGTTCTCAGCAGTGTTTGAAAGAAATAAAATTGCACTATGTCTTCTAATTAGAGTTTGAATCTCAACCGTCTTACACAGCTGGGGATGACTTTTACATATTTATTGTGTGCTTCGAAATAACCAAGTTCGATATTTAAATGAACATGCTATAGTTGGTTTAAATTTCAAAGAATATGGAGCATTTTGGGAGCCAACATACTAATTTTGAGTATGCGGGCGTGGTAAATAGTACCCAAAACAAAAATATGAAATTCTCTGCTGCATAAGTTCTCGGATTTGAAGCCTACATATGTATGAATGATAAATTTATGTTCTTACAGGCTATATCGCTTCCACACCAAAGAACTTGATATTTTGGTATGTTTAAAAATCGTATACGATATCCATCTTTGGTTCATTCGTTCATTCATAGATGACGCGCACAGGTTGCCATAACAGTAACAGTTCATCGTACGAGATACCGATGCCATGATAGTTCATCGTTTGACACTCACCATGAAAGTTCAATCATAGATAGCGCGCGCAGACGGCCATGACAGTTCATACATAACCTTCAAGCTCTATGACCATCATATTCTTCAACCCCACATTCTATGCTATGCTCATGCTCTACGATCTATGTCACATGCCATAGCTTTATAACTGGGTTAGCTGCACTTAGACTGAATGTCACCAAGATACTCCTGATTTGGAGATAGCTCACTGTATGTACTTCTGTTTGGTGTCACGATCTGGCGCTAAAGTAGTGTAACATTCCCGTAACTTTTGTAAAGTTCAAGAAATCTATGTCAATGTTGTACATTGCTTGGATTTCTTAGTGGGATATCTACTCGTAGATGGCGTTATATATTTTTATGTCTCTGTAGCATTCTATTAGTCGATTATAAATATCTTAGATAGAGGATTGTTCAGGAACATTGCAAACATTTTTTCTCTCCGCTGATGAGATCTAAGGGAGAAATACCTGTCAAGAACTCTTAGTTGGTAATGTTTCTGATCAGTCTAGATTAGAGAAGCCTTATCATTGTTATCTGGAAAAAGCCAACAAGAAATAAATAATATTCATTAATTTATGATTCGTTTCATATTTTTTGTAATTTGAATTTTCATAGGGCTGTAACGCGAGTTACATTTTATATTGGTTTGCTTAATCCTACTGCAGTCGTCATTCATCGTGATTATTTATTGATATGGAATAATTACATTTTGTCTTGGGTAAATAAGATGATTTGATTTGATCTTACCTGTAAGGTTTTGGAAGTCTAGCCATTGATTGATACGTTAATGGTCCTGTGTAATCGGCTTGTTCCAATGTTTGGTAACGGGAATTTGCAATATCACTAGCTTTCTGATTCAAACCCTGTCCTGCGCACAGTGATTCGAGAGATCTCAAGAGTGCACATACACATTCAACACTAGCTAACAGTACATTAGAATCATTGCATTGAGATGACTCTTCAATGGAATCCATTATTCTGAAAATCAAATTTTTAAACTTTAATACTTCAAATTACATATAGTCTAAAGATGAAACATCCCTCGAGATAATGGATTCATCTGAAAATTCATATCGAACATGAGTTAATAAGATATTAATTTTTGACCTGACAAATTCATTGAATTTCTGCAAAAAAGTCTCGAGTATATTGTAAAATGAAATCTGGAAAACTATAAGAGATACGAAGATGGTTAGATCGGGATAAAATTGCGTATTCATATGACTGAGAATTTGCAGCTGAGAAAGTTTCCAAATTCCTAGTACATCCGGAAATATTATCTTGTATTTGTTAGGTACTTATGACGTAAATATTGATGAAGCCATTTCTTTCTCAATTTTTGTGCTATCACTAATTATTTATCATAATATATATAATATAAGTAGATTAAGTCCGCGAGTTCTCCACCAGGAAGTGACGTCATCGACCGGTTGTTGCGCGCGCAACTTCGGATGTAACGTTACTAACCCGCGAAATTCAAACGTGTCCATAGAGCTTACGATGATCACAGAACTTTCGACCATAGAGGTCTGGATGTGAGGTTAGTTGGACGTAACGTTACTAACCCGCGAAATTCAAACGTGTCCATAGAGCTTACGATGATTATAGAACTTTCGACCATAGAGGTCTGGATGTGAGGTTAGTTGGATGTGACGTCATCGACCCGCCAAATTCAAACGTAGAGGTGTTTTGGTGATGTTTATCATGGCCGACGTTGGAACCGAATGTCAGAAAAGTTAACGTCAAAACCACAATATGACTGATGTTGTAGCTACATCGCCGCCATCTTCTGATGAACTATCATACTTAAATGTCAATGTCAGACCAGTTAACTTCAAACGACTACATCTATGAATGAACCGATCAACCGTCATGCATACCTGTCAACGTCAGAAATGTTAACGTCAAGGAACGACATCTATGAGGTCACAATTCAAAATATGACTGATGTTATAGCTACATCACCACCATCTCCTACATCGCCGCCATCTCCTGATGAACCGATGAACTATCATACTTAAATGTCAATGTCAGACCAGTTAACTTCAAACGACTACATCTATGAATGAACCGATCAACCGTCATGCATACCTGTCAACGTCAGAAATGTTAACGTCAAGGGACGACATCTATGAGGTCACAATTCAAAATATGACTGATGTTATAGCTACATCACCGCCATCTTTTAATGAACTATCATACTTCAATGTCAATGTCAGAACAGTTAACTTCAAATGACTACATCTATGAATGGACCGATCAACCGTCATGCGTACCTGTCAACGTCAAAGGACGACATCTATGAGGTTAATGTTTATGCGCGGGAAATTTATGAACCGATGAACTATCATAGCTGAATGTCAATGTCAGAACAGTTAACGTCAAAGGACGACATCTATGAGACTCCAATTCAAAATGTTACCGATGTTGTAGCCTATATCGCCATCTATCACTAAACCGATGAACTATCATAGCTGAATGTCAATGTCAGAGCAGTTAACGTCAAAGGACGACATCTATGAGGTATTTTGTTAATGTTTTCGCGCGGGAAGTTCCATCTCAATTTAAAAAAAAACGATATATTAATGAACTATCATAGCTTGATGTCCATGTCAGAACAGCTAACGTCAAAGGACGACATCCATGAGGTGGTTTGCCGATGTTTGCGCGAGGAATTTCAAAAATTTGACTCATGTTGTAGCTATACTGTCATTTATTATTAAACCACACGTAATTCCAAAAATAATGAACTTCTATGAGGTATCTTGTTAATGTTTTTGAGCGGGAAATTTATGAACCGATGAACTATCATGGCTGGATGTCAATGTCAGAACAGTTAACGTCAAAGGACGACATCTATGAGGCTCCAATTCAAAATGTTACCGATGTTGTAGCCTATATCGCCATCTAATAATAAACCGATGAACTATCATAGATGAATGTCAATGTCAGAACAGTTAACGTCAAAGGACGACATCTATGAGGTATTTTGTTAATGTTTTTGCACGGGAAGTTTCATCTCAATTCAAAAAACGATATATTAATGAACTATCATAACTTGATGTCCATGTCAGAACAGGTAACGTCAAAGGACGACATCTATGAGGTGTTTCGCTGATGTTTGCGCGAGGAATTTCAAAAATTTGACTCATGTTGTAGCTATACTGTCATTTATCATTGAACCACACCGTAATTCCAGAAATAATGAACTTTTAAAATAACCTACAAATTTCCTCAACGTTAAATGATTACTTACGTATATGAAATTATTACACCAGAAACCACATTGAGTATATGAGAACACGTGGAAGCAATTAATTTTGTATACACCTGCGTCATCACATTCAGTTTATACGAGAATAAAAGAGCGTATAAATGAGTACAATGGGACTCACTCATTAGGTGAACTATGAAATTCGGTGTCATGGCGGCTATCGCGGGAATTTCAAACGAGGTGTCTGTTACGTAGATCTTCAAGGAGGTGTCATGGCGTCTGTCACGTGAACTGTCATGGCGGTTATCGCGGGAATTTAAAACGAGGTGTCTGTTACGTGGATGTTCAACGAGATGTTGTGGCGTCTGTCACGTGAACTGTCATGGCAGCTATCGCGGGAATTTCAAACAAGGTGTCTGTTTCGTGGATCTTCAAAGAGGTGTCGTGGCGTATTTCACGTGGGTCTTAAACAGAATAGAACTTTTTCTAGAACCTAAATTACACAAAACAATACCAAATTGAGAGGTATAATAGCTACAGCTGCAGCACTATCAACCGTCATGCATACCTGTAAACGTCAGAAATGTTAACGTCAAAAGACGACATCTATGAGGTACTTATGTAATGTTTGCGTGGGAAATTTATGAATCGATGACTATCATGGCTGGATGTCAATGTTAGAACAGTTAACGTCAAAGGATGACATCTATGAGACTCCAATTCAAAATATTACTGATGTTGTAGCTATATCGCCATCTTTTAATAAACCGATGAACTATCACACCTGAATGTCAATGTTAGAACAGTTAACGTCAAAGGATGACATCTATGAGATATTTTGTTAATGTTTTTGCGCGGGAAGTCCCATCTCAATTCAAAATATGATCTATCAGTGAACCGGTGAACTATCATGACTGGATGTCAATCTCAGAACAGTTAACGTCAAAGGACAACATCTATGAGACCCCAACTCAAAATATTACTATATCGCCATCTATTAATAAACCGATGAACTATCACACCTGAATGTCAATGTTAGAACAGTTAACGTCAAAGGACGACATCTATGAGATATTTTGTTAATGTTTTTGCGCGGTAAGTCCCATTTCAATTCAAAATATGATCTATTAGTGAACCGGTGAACTATCATGACTGGATGTCAATCTCAGAACAGTTAACGTCAAAGGACAACATCTATGAGACCCCAATTCAAAATATTACTATATCGCCATCTATTGATAAACCGATGAACTATCACAACTGAATGTCAATGTCAGAACAGTTAACTTCAAAGGACGATATCTATGAGGTATTTTGTTAAAGTTTTTGCGCGGGAAGTTGCATCTCGATACAAAATATGATCTATTAATGAACCGATGAACTGTCATAGCTGAATGTCAATGTCAGAACAGTAAACGTAAGAGGACGACATCTATGAGACCCCAATTTGAAA
This sequence comes from Endomychus coccineus, assembly GCA_958510875.1. Lineage (NCBI taxonomy): Eukaryota > Metazoa > Arthropoda > Insecta > Coleoptera > Endomychidae > Endomychus > Endomychus coccineus. The sequence continues at coordinate 75,732,261 of OY294070.1, forward strand.
TATTACTGATTCTGTAGATATATCACCATCTATTATTAAACCGATGAACTATCATAGTTAAATATCAATTTCGGAACAGCTAACGTCAAGGACGACATCTATGAGGTGTTTTGGTAACGTTTTGTCTGGGAATCACTCTCAAAATTAAAAATTGTCACTTATATTGTAGCTATATTGTCGTTCATTAATACCACACCCTAATCTCAAGATAATGAACCAGCAAAATAACCTAGAAATGTCTACTTACATATATGAAGTGTTTACACCAAAAGCACATTAAGTATTAAGTATTCATTTCTACATGCACCTGCGTCATCACATTCACTTTATACTGATTATGAGAACGACAACAGTCGTACAATGAGAGGAATTCATTAAGTAAACAAATAACAATGAGTGAATCATTTTTTTACTACACACAATCTGTTGAATTTCGTTTAGGATTGAATGCGAAAATATTAAATTTGATTGTACATATCGATAGTTTGATTAAAATTCTAATAATGCATCCCAAACGTTATTTCGTTTATATTGGTTCACACAACATTTGAACGCGTATATTGTTCAAGTGCTTGGAATTGAAAATTCGAATTTTTGGAGCTTAAGTAATAAGAAATCTAAGGTATGGTGTTTATACTAGCGTGTGTATTGAAATCAAACTTTTGAGAATATCAATGAAATCATACAATTCCAGCAGGCCCGAAGGTTCGTTTGCAATTTTACGAATGATGATGAACGATAAAAATGAATATTTTAACTTTTCTTTATAACTTAGGTATTGACGTAACGTATAAAACTCAGAATAATTCGGAACGATTGATTTTCATTGTTATCCACGATTATCAACCTATATCTAAATCAGTTCGAGATGCAGACTTTTCAATTTATCGATATTTCGAAAGCCCACTTATACTGAACTAAGAATTTACAATACTTCAAACTATCCATTTCGCTTAAAATATACATAGCAGTATATTATAGAAACTTTGTTGAAGATCACATGTTATATAAAAATCGAATGATTCGAGATGTACTCATGAGCTCTAGAAGCCTTAGGATCAGTTGCAAGAGGTGCAAGTGCTATCGAAAATACGGTGGTTAACCAGCTGAAAACAACGGAACGCATTGGGTAGCGTTAAGAAAAAAATCGATAACGATGTGGAATATTTTGATTGTTTTGGAAATTTGAAGCCACCAAAGGAGCTCGTTCGATATTTGGGTGGGAACGTTAGGATTTTCTACAATAACTACACCTATCAGAACACATCGTATTATCATGAGAATCGCATTAGTTGACATTCAGGGGTTCTTCATTGACGATGCCTTCCATCCAAAAGAAATGTGTATACAAATTGGATTCAAACGTCATTATTCCTTATTCAAACCGCACACATCTTATTCATCGCTAAATGCAAAGGAGCGAAAGTCCGTATGGTATTTACAAAAGTCTTATCATGGACTCGATTATGCATCTGGAAATGTGGATTAATAAATAATATTCTTAAATCGATTCAACTATGTGCAGTCGACTATATTTATGTTCGTGGTCAGCAAAAAGCAGAGTTTTTGAGAAGGAAGTGTATAGAATTGAATATTTTCCCACACATCGTAGATGTTCACAGTTTCGATGGTACTAACTGTGAAACGGGGAAATTCGAGCAAACAAACAACTTGACCTGTCTGAATCATCGTAATGACGGTGGTAAATACATGTGTGCAGTTCAACATGTGGATGAATCACAGCAGTGGTTTCTGAATGTAATACTACCTAAATTATATGTATTTTCTGAAATAAATATTATTATTACACCTATCTCCTTTATATAATTATTTATTCAAATGGTAAATAGCTTTGTTTACATTTTTAACAAACCTTTTCAATATTAATACTGATAAAGAAGATAAAATAGCATACAAAATTGCTAAAATTTTATGAATAACTCCTTCTAGTGTGGATGATGCTGATATTGTCTCTTGTATAAGATGTGGTAGACATGATGATTGCCATTCAGCGATATGCTCCATCACTTCGATCATGGAATAAGAGTTTGAGTTTATAATGTATGATTGTCTTGTGGAATGTTAAACGTGTAAACCTCCAATTGATTATCGTTGATTCATTGTAAAATTCATTGGGTAAGGTAACACTCCCCCACAAAATTTGTTTTTAACACCCTCACTCTCATCATCTTCACTATTTACACTTAATTTGTTCAGCAGTCTTATAACTTTGATTTTATCTGCGTAATAATTCAAGTCTCTTCTTAGTTTATGAACTTTTTTCACGAATTCGCAAAGTCTGCGTAAGTATTCTTCAAACGATATATTTGTAGACTTACTAGATATCTTGAAAAATCTTGTCTTCGGGATGGATTCCGCGTCACAACAGCTCGACTTGATGCCGACGTTTCGCCAACCATTACAGGTGGCATCTTCAGGGCAGGCTTGAGGCTTGAACTGAAACTGGTTCTACTGGTTTCTGTAGCCGTATTTATTGTAGGAAAAAATCCTTCACGCTACATAGTTCACTGCCTTTGTTCCGGTGGTTAACTTCGTTCCAGCACCTGACCCTGCCGTTGTGCGATCATGTGCGAAGTTGAATTTTCGAGGATGGGTTTCCAAATGTTGGGAAGGTAATATCCTGAGTCACGGTTTAGATTATTCGGATGTTTTAGGATTTCTATAGCTTCAAGGATTTTTCGCTGATAGAAGTTTGTGGCTCGGACTAGGATTTTAGTATCTTCAAAAAGGATTTGATGATTTGTGTTAAACTTGTGTTCCGCAAGTGCAGATCTACTGGTGTCACGAAGTCTTGTACAGCGCTCATGTTCTTTCAGACGAGTAGCTACTGTACGACCTGTTTCACCAATGTAGACTTTACCGCAAGAACAGGGAATACTATAAACACCTTCTGAGTGGAGAGGAGGAAGGGGATCTTTGATAGGTTTGTAAAACTGAGATAATTTCGGAAGTGTGGAAAAACGGGTAGAAATATTATGTTTTTTGAGGATTTTGGAAATTCGATCTGTTATATTTTGAATATATGGAAGATAGGCCGTGGATAAAGCAGGTGGGAGGGTTTCTGGCTCAGGTCGATTTGGAATTTTAGGTGAAGTGTATTTCTTTATGGCTTTTTGAATGTTGTAATGGGAGAAATTGTTTGATAATAAGGCAGATGATAGATGTTTTAATTCTGATTTTAAGGATTGAGGCTGAGATAGATTGACAGCTCTGTGGACCAGGGAGTTTATGACAGATTGCTTTTGGGCAGGGTGGTGGTGGGAAAGACCATTGAGGTATCTATCGGTATGGGTGGGTTTCCGATACACAGAATGTCCTAAAGTACCGTCAGTCTGTCGACTAACCAATACATCCAGGAACGGGAGTGAACCTTGCGATTCGACTTCCATGGTGAAACGGATATGGGGATGTAAAGAATTTAAATGATTGAGGAAAGGAACAAGCTTTTCGCGACCATGTTGCCAAATAACGAAAGTATCGTCGACATATCTAAACCAACATTTCGGCTTGAGAACAGATGAGTCAATGGCATCTTGTTCAAAAGCTTCCATGAAGATATTAGCTATGATCGGGGAAAGTGGGGAACCCATGGCAGCTCCCGAGGACTGCTCGTAGAACTTGCCATCGTATAGAAAATATGTGGAGGATAGACAAAAATCAATTAACGGTAGCAAGTCCGTTGAAATGTTTTTGGCAGGTAACAATTGAGAAATTATGGAAAGGGTGTCTGGAATGGGAACATTGGTAAAAAGTGATTCAACGTCGAAGCTGACGAGCAAATCGCGTGGGTCAACTTTCAACGTTTGAAGTTTTTCAACGAAATGAAAAGAATTTAGGATAAAACTATTGGATTCACCTACAAGGGGTTTGAGAATCGATGACAGGTATCGAGAGAGTTTATAAGTAGGAGATCCGATAGTGCTGACAATTGGTCTTAGGGGAACTGAGGGCTTATGAATTTTAGGCAAACCATATAAACGGGGACATTTTGAACAATGGGGGATAAGAAATTTCTTATCTGAATCAGGAAGGGAAGATTGACGAATAATTTGTGAAATTGAACGTTCTATAGAGGAGGTGGGATCTTTTGGTAGAAGCTTATAGGAATTAGTTTGCAGATGTTGCAGGATTTTGTTATCATAATCTGAACGATTCATGACAACAGTGGAGTTTCCTTTATCAGCCCTCAAAATAGCCAAGTTACTAGATATCTACATTATTATTTTAAGAGTCACAGTCCTTCGTAAGAAATTCGAATAACTTCCAACTATTCGCACTAGAACACATAGGATTCACACTATTGGGGTGATGTAGACAGATAAATTCCCAATTTCCTCGCTCTAATTTTGGACATTTACCTTTCAAATTCACCACTTCTACTCGATCTAACACTCCAGTTTTTGGAACGCCCCCCGTAGAAACTTAGCTTTTATCTTCCCACATACATAAACAGTAGCATCCGGATCGATATTTTCCTTCAAAATTTCATACAATTCATCATATTCCTGATAGCCTGAGTTCCATGGAATCCCGTGATATTTTTCACAATGAAATATTTTCTTCATTTGCCTCGCGGATAGTTGATCCATCGATTTTGGTGGTTTGAATAGAAAATATTTCTCCAACCTTTTCTCACAGTCCAACAAAGAGAGTTCCTTGATATTATATACGTTTGAAGAAATCGGGAAACTTTGAATATCAACCACTATAGATGACATTTCAAACTAGAATGATAAACTATTCAAATATCTAGTTGCATATGGGTGGATCATTGACATATTTCTTTGATGTTATCGAAATTTCGAAAGAGTACGTCGAAGCACAAAATTTGTAGTGATGTTGGACTTATTCTATAGTTGACGTCATCGACCTCCCCTCCTGTCTTAGAAAACATTTGAAACATCTTAAAGGTGTAAGAATTTGAAGTATCTCTTCGAATGCTGCGCATGTCCATTATCTCACATCGGTATGGTAGTAGTGCGATTCGATAAAAATCGACACCCATATCATGTAGCACTCTAAAACAATCAAGTATATACGATCCTGGTTTCGGAACGATACCCGAAATTTGATGCAATATGATTTTTCTCATTCTTCTATGTTTATATTTGAACTGACCTTCTATATTCATATCGATTATCTTCCAATCTTCTGGAGGGGGAGGATCGAAATCTCCTCCGAAATAGAAAATATCAGCATACGCCCAATCGGTCGAGGCCCCCACAAGGAAAGTTACGAATTCTCCAGCGATTATCCAATTTTTGGATGGTAATTGTAATTCTTCAAGGATTTTCATCAAATTCGGCGGACATACGCTTATTACGAATTTCTTCGCATCGTACACGGTGGTAAGCACACTATGAATAAAACTGTTGTATAATCGAGGAGACATTATTACGAACTGAGTTCGATTTAGTTGGAGCAGTCACACACAACAACACACTCCCTCATACTCTGCGCTATTGACTTTTTCAACCCAAAATATACAATCAAAACTAAATGGTATTCTTGCGGGTGAGAGATAAGAGGTCGATCGAACTGGTAAGTATACATCTAAAATCGTGAAATCATGAACATTTTCAGACGTGGGTTCGGATCCCTCTGCATCTTTCTCACCAAAGAATACCATTTTTAATCGAACGCGCTAATTCATTTGACGATATGATGGATTGAAGACCTGCGTGACAGACACCTCGGTAGGTGATAGCCGTCATGACACCTCGTCATATTTTTATGATATTCGATGTGGTTAGAGTCCTGCGCGAACCTTCACACCAACAATCTCTCTGAATCATTCTTCGCAAAATTGCGTCGAACAAACATAACAAAATCGCAATCATGCGAACCTTCACACCAATAATCTCTCTGAAAATCATCGATATTCTGAAGATGAAATTTGGTGAATTCTTCACAAGTTGATTTCGATCCTACACCCGTAGCAATTGACTTAAATAATGATTGACAATAATGGAAAACGATGAAAATCAATCGTTTCGAATTATTCTGAGTTTTTATTCAAATACCTGAATAAAACAAATGCATTACTTGAGTAATTATAATAGTATAGAGTATTATGCTACTCAGAAATTATGAAGCTTGAATGGAATTTGGATTGTTCAAGTTTGTTAACTGAGCTCAGTGGTATAGGTGAGTCGATCAAATGTAATTTAGAATGAATGACCTCATAGAACAGTACTACGTGTAAGGATCTAAACCACTCCACTAGGTCTCAGGATCATTTTCTTAATGGTTCGAAAGTTGACGAGTATAGATCTTTTCTAAATGAGTAAAATACCATTCACTTTATTTTCTAAAACGTTCTTCTTTATTTTCTGGTGAAAACGTATTTTAGGTATTCATTTTGAGAGCTCTAAAACTATTTCTTGCAGTTTTCTCTCCTGTGGTATTAGAATAATCAGTCATATCACCCAAAACATGATTGAATTGAATCAATATAATATTTTTATATACATAAAATAGTAACATATTATCTATACTTAAAATGTCTTTCTCTTTTCAGATTAACTCCGTAGGTGTAGTTGTATTTATGTAGAAGTATCTAGTGTACATATAAAATAATTAAAAATAAATTTTATATTTTATTTACTTGAATCTTATAGTTAACTATAATTCATTACCAAATAAAATTCTTTCTCTAAAACATAAATTCATTCTGATACACCCCTGTTTAACAAATGTACAACGACCTGATGTGAGAAATGTGCCTGTCAACAATTATTATAGATACATCAATGTTCCATCATGTGCGGGAGATAAATATAAATAATTTACACACTATGCTGACTCATAATTTCTGAGTAGCATAATACTCTATACTACTATAATTACTCAAGTAATGCATTTGTTTTATTCATAGATTGATTTAAATAATTATTAACAATCGTGGATTACGATAAAAATCAATCGTTTCGATACTTCATTTCATATTTAAAAACATATATTGAGCAAAATGGACAGTTTGAAATATTGTAGATTTTGAGATCAGTATGCTTTCGAAATATCGACAAATTCACATCGAACTATAATAAAAAACGACCTGCGCGAGGTTAAATGAATATTTTGTAGGTGAAGCTCCAACTAAATCGAGAAAAATCAATCAGTTGCAATAAAATGTTCTCCAAAGATAGTGTTAGATCTGATTTTAGAAGAGTTAGAAATGTCTGCAATGCATGAAAAATCTCCATCAATTTGGGAGGGTCTTTGAAAAACAGGGTAACACCATATCAGATTGTCATTAGTTAATCATCAAATATCATGCACGTTTGCGGGCAAAGTAAAAGGGAATTTTCGAGAGCAATACAAACGTTTTTCTTGGGAGGGTCCAAACGTTCTTTGGGAGGATCCAATCGTTATTGGGAGGGTCTTTGAAAAACAGGGTAACACCACATCAGATTGTCATTAGTTAATCATCAAATATCATGCACGTTTGCGGGCAAAGTAAAAGGGAATTTTCGAGAGCAATACAAACGTTTTTCTTGGGAGGGTCCAAACGTTCTTTGGGAGGATCCAATCGTTATTGGGAGGGTCTTTGAAAACAGGGTAACACTATATCACAATGTCATTAGTTGATCATCAACCACCATGCACGTTTGCGGGCAATGTCAAAGGGAATTTTCGAGAGCAAATGCGCTGAGGCGGCACGAGAAAAAACATTTCAAAACACACAGTCTCTCATGCAAGCATTGTGAAGTTACATTTTCTCGCCGAGACAATTTGAATCGTCATATTATGATATTCCACAGTCGAGATAAAAGTATAATTTACTGGTCCAACCCAGATGTTCTACTGGACCGGTTAGAAGAAATCATACCTCTACAAGGATATATCGAAGAGAAACGTGAAATAATTAATGAATTAAGAAGATTTTGTAAAAAATGGTATTTGAATAAAAACTCAGAATAATTCGAAACGATTCATTTTTATCGTTTTCCACTATTGTCAGCGCGTTCGATTAAAAATGGTATTCTTTGGTGAGAAAGATGCAGAGGGATCCGAACCCACGTCTGAAAATGTTCATGATTTCACGATTTTAGATGTATACTTACCAGTTCGATCGACCTCTTATCTCTCACCCGCAAGAATACCATTTAGTTTTGATTGTATATTTTGGGTTGAAAAAGTCAATAGCGCAGAGTATGATGGAGTGTGTTGTTGTGTGTGACTGCTTCAACTAAATCGAATCAGTTCGTAATAACGTCTCCTCGATTATACAACAGTTTTATTCATAGTGTGCTTACCACCGTGTACGATGCGAAGAAATTCGTAATAAGCGTATGTCCGCCGAATTTGATGAAAATCCTCGAAGAATTACAATTACCATCCAAAAATTGGATAATCGCTGGAGAATTCGTAACTTTCCTTGTGGGGGCCTCGACCGATTGGGCGTATGCTGATATTTTCTATTTCGGAGGAGATTTCGATCCTCCCCCTCCAGAAGATTGGAAGATAATCGATATGAATATAGAAGGTCAGTTCAAATATAAACATAGAAGAATGAGAAAAATCATATTGCATCAAATTTCGGGTATCGTTCCGAAACCAGGATCGTATATACTTGATTGTTTTAGAGTGCTACATGATATGGGTGTCGATTTTTATCGAATCGCACTACTACCATACCGATGTGAGATAATGGACATGCGCAGCATTCGAAGAGATACTTCAAATTCTTACACCTTTAAGATGTTTCAAATGTTTTCTGAGACAGGAAGGGAGGTCGATGACGTCAACTATAGAATAAGTCCAACATCACTACAAATTTTGTGCTTCGACGTACTCTTTCGAAATTTCGATAACATCAAAGAAATATGTCAATGATCCACCCATATGCAACTAGATATTTGAATAGTTTATCATTCTAGTTTGAAATGTCATCTATAGTGGTTGATATTCAAAGTTTCCCGATTTCTTCAAACGTATATAATATCAAGGAACTCTCTTTGTTGGACTGTGAGAAAAGGTTGGAGAAATATTTTCTATTCAAACCACCAAAATCGATGGATCAACTATCCGCGAGGCAAATGAAGAAAATATTTCATTGTGAAAAATATCACGGGATTCCATGGAACTCAGGCTATCAGGAATATGATGAATTGTATGAAATTTTGAAGGAAAATATCGATCCGGATGCTACTGTTTATGTATGTGGGAAGATAAAAGCTAAGTTTCTACGGGGGGCGTTCCAAAAACTGGAGTTAGATCGAGTAGAAGTGGTGAATTTGAAAGGTAAATGTCCAAAATTAGAGCGAGGAAATTGGGAATTTATCTGTCTACATCACCCCAATAGTGTGAATCCTATGTGTTCTAGTGCGAATAGTTGGAAGTTATTCGAATTTCTTACGAAGGACTGTGACTCTTAAAATAATAATGTAGATATCTAGTAAGTCTACAAATATATCGTTTGAAGAATACTTACGCAGACTTTGCGAATTCGTGAAAAAAGTTCATAAACTAAGAAGAGACTTGAATTATTACGCAGATAAAATCAAAGTTATAAGACTGCTGAACAAATTAAGTGTAAATAGTGAAGATGATGAGAGTGAGGGTGTTAAAAACAAATTTTGTGGGGGAGTGTTACCTTACCCAATGAATTTTACAATGAATCAACGATAATCAATTGGAGGTTTACACGTTTAACATTCCACAAGACAATCATACATTATAAACTCAAACTCTTATTCCATGATCGAAGTGATGGAGCATATCGCTGAATGGCAATCATCATGTCTACCACATCTTATACAAGAGACAATATCAGCATCATCCACACTAGAAGGAGTTATTCATAAAATTTCAGCAATTTTGTATGCTATTTTATCTTCTTTATCAGTATTAATATTGAAAAGGTTTGTTAAAAATGTAAACAAAGCTATTTACCATTTGAATAAATAATTATATAAAGGAGATAGGTGTAATAATAATATTTATTTCAGAAAATACATATAATTTAGGTAGTATTACATTCAGAAACCACTGCTGTGATTCATCCACATGTTGAACTGCACACATGTATTTACCACCGTCATTACGATGATTCAGACAGGTCAAGTTGTTTGTTTGCTCGAATTTCCCCGTTTCACAGTTAGTACCATCGAAACTGTGAACATCTACGATGTGTGGGAAAATATTCAATTCTATACACTTCCTTCTCAAAAACTCTGCTTTTTGCTGACCACGAACATAAATATAGTCGACTGCACATAGTTGAATCGATTTAAGAATATTATTTATTAATCCACATTTCCAGATGCATAATCGAGTCCATGATAAGACTTTTGTAAATACCATACGGACTTTCGCTCCTTTGCATTTAGCGATGAATAAGATGTGTGCGGTTTGAATAAGGAATAATGACGTTTGAATCCAATTTGTATACACATTTCTTTTGGATGGAAGGCATCGTCAATGAAGAACCCCTGAATGTCAACTAATGCGATTCTCATGATAATACGATGTGTTCTGATAGGTGTAGTTATTGTAGAAAATCCTAACGTTCCCACCCAAATATCGAACGAGCTCCTTTGGTGGCTTCAAATTTCCAAAACAATCAAAATATTCCACATCGTTATCGATTTTTTTCTTAACGCTACCCAATGCGTTCCGTTGTTTTCAGCTGGTTAACCACCGTATTTTCGATAGCACTTGCACCTCTTGCAACTGATCCTAAGGCTTCTAGAGCTCATGAGTACATCTCGAATCATTCGATTTTTATATAACATGTGATCTTTAACAAAGTTTCTATAATATACTGCTATGTATATTTTAAGCGAAATGGATAGTTTGAAGTATTGTAAATTCTTAGTTCAGTATAAGTGGGCTTTCGAAATATCGATAAATTGAAAAGTCTGCATCTCGAACTGATTTAGATATAGGTTGATAATCGTGGATAACAATGAAAATCAATCGTTCCGAATTATTCTGAGTTTTATACGTTACGTCAATACCTAAGTTATAAAGAAAAGTTAAAATATTCATTTTTATCGTTCATCATCATTCGTAAAATTGCAAACGAACCTTCGGGCCTGCTGGAATTGTATGATTTCATTGATATTCTCAAAAGTTTGATTTCAATACACACGCTAGTATAAACACCATACCTTAGATTTCTTATTACTTAAGCTCCAAAAATTCGAATTTTCAATTCCAAGCACTTGAACAATATACGCGTTCAAATGTTGTGTGAACCAATATAAACGAAATAACGTTTGGGATGCATTATTAGAATTTTAATCAAACTATCGATATGTACAATCAAATTTAATATTTTCGCATTCAATCCTAAACGAAATTCAACAGATTGTGTGTAGTAAAAAAATGATTCACTCATTGTTATTTGTTTACTTAATGAATTCCTCTCATTGTACGACTGTTGTCGTTCTCATAATCAGTATAAAGTGAATGTGATGACGCAGGTGCATGTAGAAATGAATACTTAATACTTAATGTGCTTTTGGTGTAAACACTTCATATATGTAAGTAGACATTTCTAGGTTATTTTGCTGGTTCATTATCTTGAGATTAGGGTGTGGTATTAATGAACGACAATATAGCTACAATATAAGTGACAATTTTTAATTTTGAGAGTGATTCCCAGACAAAACGTTACCAAAACACCTCATAGATGTCGTCCTTGACGTTAGCTGTTCCGAAATTGATATTTAACTATGATAGTTCATCGGTTTAATAATAGATGGTGATATATCTACAGAATCAGTAATATTTCAAATTGGGGTCTCATAGATGTCGTCCTCTTACGTTTACTGTTCTGACATTGACATTCAGCTATGACAGTTCATCGGTTCATTAATAGATCATATTTTGTATCGAGATGCAACTTCCCGCGCAAAAACTTTAACAAAATACCTCATAGATATCGTCCTTTGAAGTTAACTGTTCTGACATTGACATTCAGTTGTGATAGTTCATCGGTTTATCAATAGATGGCGATATAGTAATATTTTGAATTGGGGTCTCATAGATGTTGTCCTTTGACGTTAACTGTTCTGAGATTGACATCCAGTCATGATAGTTCACCGGTTCACTAATAGATCATATTTTGAATTGAAATGGGACTTACCGCGCAAAAACATTAACAAAATATCTCATAGATGTCGTCCTTTGACGTTAACTGTTCTAACATTGACATTCAGGTGTGATAGTTCATCGGTTTATTAATAGATGGCGATATAGTAATATTTTGAGTTGGGGTCTCATAGATGTTGTCCTTTGACGTTAACTGTTCTGAGATTGACATCCAGTCATGATAGTTCACCGGTTCACTGATAGATCATATTTTGAATTGAGATGGGACTTCCCGCGCAAAAACATTAACAAAATATCTCATAGATGTCATCCTTTGACGTTAACTGTTCTAACATTGACATTCAGGTGTGATAGTTCATCGGTTTATTAAAAGATGGCGATATAGCTACAACATCAGTAATATTTTGAATTGGAGTCTCATAGATGTCATCCTTTGACGTTAACTGTTCTAACATTGACATCCAGCCATGATAGTCATCGATTCATAAATTTCCCACGCAAACATTACATAAGTACCTCATAGATGTCGTCTTTTGACGTTAACATTTCTGACGTTTACAGGTATGCATGACGGTTGATAGTGCTGCAGCTGTAGCTATTATACCTCTCAATTTGGTATTGTTTTGTGTAATTTAGGTTCTAGAAAAAGTTCTATTCTGTTTAAGACCCACGTGAAATACGCCACGACACCTCGTTGAAGATCCACGAAACAGACACCTTGTTTGAAATTCCCGCGATAGCTGCCATGACAGTTCACGTGACAGACGCCACAACATCTCGTTGAACATCCACGTAACAGACACCTCGTTTTAAATTCCCGCGATAACCGCCATGACAGTTCACGTGACAGACGCCATGACACCTCCTTGAAGATCTACGTAACAGACACCTCGTTTGAAATTCCCGCGATAGCCGCCATGACACCGAATTTCATAGTTCACCTAATGAGTGAGTCCCATTGTACTCATTTATACGCTCTTTTATTCTCGTATAAACTGAATGTGATGACGCAGGTGTATACAAAATTAATTGCTTCCACGTGTTCTCATATACTCAATGTGGTTTCTGGTGTAATAATTTCATATACGTAAGTAATCATTTAACGTTGAGGAAATTTGTAGGTTATTTTAAAAGTTCATTATTTCTGGAATTACGGTGTGGTTCAATGATAAATGACAGTATAGCTACAACATGAGTCAAATTTTTGAAATTCCTCGCGCAAACATCAGCGAAACACTTCATAGATGTCGTCCTTTGACGTTACCTGTTCTGACATGGACATCAAGCTATGATAGTTCATTAATATATCGTTTTTTGAATTGAGATGAAACTTCCCGTGCAAAAACATTAACAAAATACCTCATAGATGTCGTCCTTTGACGTTAACTGTTCTGACATTGACATTCATCTATGATAGTTCATCGGTTTATTATTAGATGGCGATATAGGCTACAACATCGGTAACATTTTGAATTGGAGCCTCATAGATGTCGTCCTTTGACGTTAACTGTTCTGACATTGACATCCAGCCATGATAGTTCATCGGTTCATAAATTTCCCGCTCAAAAACATTAACAAGATACCTCATAGAAGTTCATTATTTTTGGAATTACGTGTGGTTTAATAATAAATGACAGTATAGCTACAACATGAGTCAAATTTTTGAAATTCCTGGCGCAAACATCGGCAAACCACCTCATGGATGTCGTCCTTTGACGTTAGCTGTTCTGACATGGACATCAAGCTATGATAGTTCATTAATATATCGTTTTTTTTTAAATTGAGATGGAACTTCCCGCGCGAAAACATTAACAAAATACCTTAGAATTGTCGTCCTTTGACGTTAACTGCTCTGACATTGACATTCAGCTATGATAGTTCATCGGTTTAGTGATAGATGGCGATATAGGCTACAACATCGGTAACATTTTGAATTGGAGTCTCATAGATGTCGTCCTTTGACGTTAACTGTTCTGACATTGACATTCAGCTATGATAGTTCATCGGTTCATAAATTTCCCGCGCATAAACATCAACCTCATAGATGTCGTCCTTTGACGTTGACAGGTACGCATGACGGTTGATCGGTCCATTCATAGATGTAGTCATTTGAAGTTAACTGTTCTGAAATTGACATTGAAGTATGATAGTTCATTAAAAGATGGCGGTGATGTAGCTATAACATCAGTCATATTTTGAATTGTGACCTCATAGATGTCGTCCCTTGACGTTAACATTTCTGACGTTGACAGGTATGCATGACGGTTGATCGGTTCATTCATAGATGTAGTCGTTTGAAGTTAACTGGTCTGACATTGACATTTAAGTATGATAGTTCATCGGTTCATCAGGAGATGGCGGCGATGTAGGAGATGGTGGTGATGTAGCTATAACATCAGTCATATTTTGAATTGTGACCTCATAGATGTCGTTCCTTGACGTTAACATTTCTGACGTTGACAGGTATGCATGACGGTTGATCGGTTCATTCATAGATGTAGCCGTTTGAAGTTAACTGGTCTGACATTGACATTTAAGTATGATAGTTCATCAGAAGATGGCGGCGATGTAGCTACAACATCAGTCATATTGTGGTTTTGACGTTAACTTTTCTGACATTCGGTTCCAACGTCGGCCATGATAAACATCACCAAAACACCTCTACGTTTGAATTTGGCGGGTCGATGACGTCACATCCAACTAACCTCACATCCAGACCTCTATGGTCGAAAGTTCTATAATCATCGTAAGCTCTATGGACACGTTTGAATTTCGCGGGTTAGTAACGTTACGTCCAACTAACCTCACATCCAGACCTCTATGGTCGAAAGTTCTGTGATCATCGTAAGCTCTATGGACACGTTTGAATTTCGCGGGTTAGTAACGTTACATCCGAAGTTGCGCGCGCAACATCCGGTCGATGACGTCACTTCCTGGTGGAGAACTCGCGGACTTAATCTACTAATATAAATATATATATATATATGTCATGTGAAAGTTTATTTGAATTGACACGGGTATTTATGTTAAGGAATGGTCTGTCACGGACATTATGTGACTGTCAATGTATTACCTATCTGTCATGTTAACATTACCTGTTTTGTTAATGATGGGTTATGTCTTGTCTGTCATCGACAGTCTGAACTATCATTATTCTATGAAACTGTCTATTATATAAATTATAGGTGATTATATTAGCTGCCAAAAATGTCAAAATATATCGAATAGCGATTACCCCGTTTAGGATTGAGTTCTAAAAATCCGTTCCTAGCGGGTGTCATAAGGAATCTATCTACCAAGTTTCAAGTCGGTCCGTTTTATAGCTTCGACGATTTTGTGATGAGGCAGTGAGTCAGTGAATAGTATTTGCCTTACATTTATATACTAGCTGTCGCAGAAACAGCTGAAACCTCAAGTATAATTGTTTAGATTCTTAATAGCTTCAATTAATATACATTATGTATGTCAATCAATTTTAATAGTAATTAAAATTGTATATTGTAAACATTTATTTCGTTACGAAATTCTGCATAAATGTGTATTATCAAGTAGACTACAATGTGATGTAAACATGACTGCAGGATAATTAAGAATCTCTGTAAATCTGGATTCAAATGAATTTTGGGAAAAATAATCTAGATGACTTTAAAAGATAAAATACATTGATGAAGAGTATTTATTACAGTTTATACTATTTAACTGATGAGCTAAAATTAGAATAATATGAATGCTACTAGAATAGCTAGGAAAAAAATTTAATTATTATTAAACAATGTAATAAATTTTTTTTAAATTGAATAGAATCAGATATTACATGATGAAAATTCATTCTAAAGTTGAATGAAATAACTATTGAAAGAATAATTTTCACTAATTCAATAAATAAATGTAACTATAGTTTCGCTCACACCGTAGCGTCTAAATATCACAAGGTATTTTGTAATATTCGCTTGAAAAAGCTATCAATTAGATAATTGTTTTCGTATTTGAGTCAACGGAAACTAACCGAATAAAAGAAGATTTTTTCGACTATTGAAACCACTTCAATATTTCACCAATACATTAGTGTGTATGTGTGACTGTTTGTGCTAAATGTGAGTATTTTTGTATATATATTTTACAAATAACTGATTTTGCGTAGATTACTCTATACGAATTGAATAAATCATTGAATGCATTAAATGAATTATTGATGAGAATAGAAAGAAATCAGTACCTTTGTAAATTGTAGGAGCTGCGATTGTATGTAGTCGTTTTGGTGATGCCGTTCTCATGGAACAACTGCTGCTTTTAAGCAATATATCGGACAGTTTGCAACAGGTCAATATGCTATTATGCTTAGGAGTACTGTGAATGTTCGAAAGGTGGACCCTGCATCTTCGTTTGATATAGTTAAAGTGTAAACTAAACATATTTTATGAATTTGTAAATAATATTTTGATATAAATATAAGTTAAAAACTTGATGACTTGCTGACACTCAAAATAAAGGTTGTTGAACAAACACTATTTGTTCGTTTCAGATTTGAATAAAAATTTGGAGACTTAGGTAGAAATACGATACGACGTCATTGTTTTCTGCTTTCGAACCCCTTGAGAATATTAATTTGTGGTCCCAGTAGTTGTGATAAGACGAATGTTATGTTATAGTTGTTATTAATCAATCAGGGATCGTGAATTTGGATATATACGATGAATTCTGTAGTATATCCAGTATAATTCTAATACTAATTAGAGATTACAATAAACCTGAATGTTCGAACATGTCATCACGTTAACAGATTGGAGATATATGGAATTTATAAGTAGGTGAAAGAAGTAAGATAACGATTCGTACCTGATTGCTATTAGAAGTGTATTGTGAAGTAGATAATTGAGTTGTATTGTTATATGACATTCTATATACTATCAGAAGTTGTTTCGTGAATTGTTTGATCACTTTCAAATTTATGTTATAAGAAAATTCAGTCGACTTAAATCAGTTGTGCTTTACCCTTTCATATGTACGAGTATTTATGTGATTATTCCAACGTGAGAACCTTTATGATTAAACGTTTCCAACGCTATACATCAACGTGTTATATTATTGTTTATAAATGTGATACTAATATCTTATTAGTTTTTGATTTCATTAACAAACTAGTCAAATCAAATGGTAATTTTGTGAATGGGAGTAAACGAATGTATTCTTCCAATTTAATTATTTTGTTTTTTATTAATATTTGAAATAGGAAAAAAAATATTTTCAGAGATTTCGTCAGGGAAATGAGACGATTTAGATTACAGGGTCGTTGTCTTGAATTCAAAATTAAACCCACGCCCTATTGAATATATTTAAACGATACTGCCACAGATTATTGAAGGGGAACACAAGAATTGAGTCCCGATAACGACCAGGTTGATGTTAATTCCTGTACCAGAGAATTTTTGAGGGGTCAAGGTGGGGTCAGTCTTAGGAGGGCCTCAGATATCACTTAGATGTTTGAGCTAAAATTTAGGCATTATACCAATCTGATTCAGCTGCACTTGATACAGATACGTTTTGCTTCGGCATCACAGCGTTGAGCAGTCCTGCAGGGCCTAGTAGAGGAAACCAATAAAATTTCTTTGATAAGGATTGTAGTAAACGACGAGGAATTATTGCAATAAATATTGAGAATAACTTGTATCTCCCTCGCCCCGGGTAGTTGCTATGGCTTATGTGAATGAAGCCTGTTTAAATACGATTGGACAGGGGAAAGCTCTGGAACTTATGGACTATTCAGGCGTTACTGTACGAGAAGGAGGTAGTGCTATTTCTGAACTCCAGCAGTTTCAACAATATCTCTCTGATTATAGAGTTACGCTGTACCAGTATGGTAAAAAGGGCCATTAATGTATAATCCATGGTGGTGGTGAGAGTACGGCCTTGAATCTATTGTTTCACATGGGAAATTACAATGTTATATCGTCTCTCACTGCGGCTTTCTGTTGTAATTATTTTTGCGAAGAGTGTCGCACACCATCATATAATGCCAAAAACTTGTTTTACGACGATCATGGAAACAGGGATCCCTTTGTAAAGACACCATCTGTGATTTGTATCTGAAACCTGTAATATCAGAGGGAAAGAGAGAGAGAGAGAGAGAGAGAGAGAGAGAGAGAGATATCTGTAAGAAGCATATAGCTCCGTATCATGTATGCTATATTTGGACGAATACGGGTAAATCTAAATGTAGCATCCTTTTGTTTGTGTTTTATGATTAGGAGCAAAAGATTTTTGAAAATGATTCTTTTCTCCATGAACTATGTGTTTTTCTACAACGTTGCGACAAATAAGTGAGATACTTTGAAATTTGCTTTAAATGCAGTATTCTTCAACCAATTCTCGGATGTAATGATCCGATTTTCTTGTTCGTTGGCCACTTCTTGACCTTACGCAAGAAATTCAAGAACGTTATTGTTTTGGCACATAATGGTTGTGGTTTTATTCACCAGTTCATTCTAAATTATGTTTTGACAAAGACCAATTTCAAACCTCATTTGATAATCAGCGGAACAAAATTCGTCCCCATGAATGTGAGAAATTTAAAATTTTTGGATTCTTCACGTTATTTTCCAAAGGCATTATCCAAATTACCAAAAGATTTTTGTTTTCTCTGAATTGAAAGAAAGCTACTTCCCACACTTATCAATCGCTCGGAAAATTGAAATTGTGTAGGTCCTAACCCTATAGTTGAATTTTACGATTCGGATAATTTGAAAACCGAAGATCGCTCTTAATTAATAGTGGCACGCAACGCGAATTAATGAGAATTATGTTTTAGATTCTCAATGGAGATCGTGGCCTACTTCATTTCGGATGATAGAAGCCTGCAGAGAATTCCGTGAGGATATGCTCGATCAAAGCAACGTTTGTCCCTTCACGGAAGCTTGCTCTATAGCTAGTACGTGTAACAAAGTTTTTAGGCGTAATTTCCTAGGACCAAATCGGCATCATTCTCAAGAACGGTAATGGTACAAAGGTGAACAATCTGAAATAGCAAAACAATGGCTCTATTGTGGGAGGAACAGCAGAAAGGAATTGACATCCAACATACTACGAAGCTGCCGTAGCAGGTGTAGAAGTTGATCGTTGGTTTCCAGAAGCCAACCAGACTTTGAATTCTCAGGCTGTTACTATCACGACGATTTAAACTGCTTCAAAAACCAACGTGACAAACCTCTGAATGATAATCAATCAACAACTTACATCACCCGATACGAGACAACACTTTGTAAAATTGCTGGAATACGTTCGTTGAAGTATGGAGTTTCGGAATTATGCGAATGTGAATTCCGAAAAATTTCAAATTCAAACTTTGAGGTTAAAGCATATACGGAAGATCATTCTCTGCATCCTCGCAAAACTTTTTACTGAGGTCGTACGGGTAACAGTATAGAGTTTTATAAATGTAAAGATAACCAGAAAATCAAGTATGTAGACAATGTTCTCTTCATCCTTGAATTTGTAAATATGGGAAGTTTCCTGTAGGTCATTTGGAAATATATGTTGGAGATGATTGTCCTGAGTTGTCATCAGTGTCTGGACTGGTGAAATGTAAAATTCTTTCACCTCAATATAAATAGTAAATCGTGTTCTACCCCAAAAAATTAATTATAGACTAATATTTGTACTGTACCGAACATGTGGCGAAAATCTCATCTCGCAAGAAATCAGGGAGTACGATACCATTCAGTACGAGGAAGCTGTTATGGGATTATTCACCAGGATTATGAATAAATTTATTGAAATTAAGCAGGAGCCTTCGGATTGGCCAAAACAATGGCGTTCAGATACTGAAAAAGATCACTACATTGAGGAGTTTTTGAAGCGCGAGAATGTTTTGCTAGGATTTTTCAGTATCTTGAAAAATCCGGGATTACGTTCTCTAGCCAATTTGATGCTGAACTCGTTTTTGGCGGATTCAACCAACAGGATAATCAACCCAAAACAAGAATTGTAAATCAAAGTAATGAACTATTTGACATGTTAACGTTGCTCACGTTAATAATTCCTGTCAATGAGGGAACTCTCACTGTTAATGATGAATAGCACGAGGAATCTTACACATCTCTCTCCACAGTGAATGTGATTGTAGCTGCATTTGTAATTGCTCAGGCCAGACTAAAACTGTATAGTTATTGGAATAATTGGGTAATAGAGTTGACATTTGTTATGATACCGACAGCGTCATTTAAGTAGGTAAGCCCGATCATTGGGATGTTCTAACAAGTACTTTCTTTGGATGGGTCGGAATTTTATGGTTCCAGCAGATATATTACGGAGTTTGCCTCAGGGGTGCCGAAGAATTACAAAGCGGATGAAGAATTCAAGGTGATCTGTAAAGACAAGAGAATATCCTTAAATTATTCTACGTCAGCTATGATAAACTTTGAAACAATGGTAAACATTATTTTGAAGCAATAAGACCCTGTATTCATCACCAGCCGGCAAATACGTCCTCCTACGAAGCACGAGGTAGTAACTGTCGAAATTGAAAAAGAGTACAAACCTGTATCTCCGAAACGTCGCTTCCTTGACGCGGAAAACTCTGTTCCATATGGCTATAAAAAGCAAAGATTTTATAATACTATAAGATTATACATTCACTCAAAATTATAACTTATCTGGAACACTTTTCAACTAAGATACAGTCAATATCAAGTTAACATAGTATAGCTATGTTTTTTAAATGAAACCTGCTTCACCCTCAACTACCTCCACTAATCAGTGCAGTTTTTACTGTTTTTTTTTGGAAACAAAAGATGAATTAAGGAATCGCCTGGATTAATTTTTAGGATTGTATTTGTGCAGTCTTTGACGCTTATAAAGATGAATTATTGAATCATCTCAATAAGTTTTGAGAAGTATTCGTGCAGTCTTCGAAACCCCCATAAATATGAATTATTAATAATACACCTCAATTAGTTTTGAGAATAATATTCATATCTTTTTTTTTGTATGTGTAAAACTCTCATAGTCTGAAACAGAGCTGATTTCGATAAAGGTGACCACCCCGTTTGGTATCGCCCGACATTTTGTTGAATGGCAAACAACCACTACTTCTGTTTCAATATAATTAAACTAGATTTATTTTTCAATTATTCATTCTTCCAAATCAAACATAATTTTATTTTTATAATATAATAATGGTTCGCTCAGCGTATTACTTAAAGTAGACTTCGGTGAAATTTTAATTTAACTTTGTATAAAATCCACACCTCTATAATTGTTTTCTTATCTCGATAATTTGATAACAATACGAATAAAATTCAAACTCATTCAAATACGTTATGCGATGTGTCACTATACAATCATCGAGTTGAATTATTTCTTTCGCATCTTCCTCGTTCAAGAAAAAAATCACGTTGTGCTTCATAATTTCTAGGATTTTAAACCGTTTATATGAACAATTTGACTGACTTCGCAAATATGTCGGTGTTCTCGTAGAAATTGATGACCTTCAATTTCAACATGATGTATTGCAGACAGTGAAATTTGTTCTCCAAATAATACAACTCCCTCTTGTTCTTCACGCGTTCACGGGTACTTTATAGAATGGTGTTGTTGGTTTCAATAAATAACAGTTTTCCAATGTGCTATCACAATCTATGTATAATAGATAGCTCTTTAATAATGAACTGTGTTATTTGGAAACCTTGAATATCAACCACTACACACCGCATCTTAATTTAGTACGATATGGTTCTGTAATAAACAACTATTATATTGAATTTCGAACTATACAGGTAATACACGAATATTCAGTTATTCGATCACAAATATTTATACAATACGCACGAGTATTTTGTGGAAAATTTGTGTAACTTTCAATTTCTAGTTCAACATCGATTGTGAACGATTTCACAGCTCCATTTTGTTGACAAAAAAGCTCCTTGAATGATGTGGTGTAGTCACAATTATTGGTTCACTACAATTCTGGAACGATTTTTGACATTCACAATACATCTGGTAGGCCTCTAAATATTGTAAATTTGTGAAATTCAGCTTTAATGTCCCATACATTCCGAATTCAAGTTCAGTTTCACATTCAACAAATTAACGTTGTCGAAATATGTCTCTCTTTATATTATCTATTCCTTCTGTTTGAGATGTTAAAATCACATATCTAGGTCACTCGAAATTAATAGCAGTCTTTATTGATCATATATCTCCTGTGTTTTCTTTCAATGTAGGATTTTGGCAAATCTCACCCGTTCTAAATGCAATAAATATAAGTTTATTGGAACTCAAACATTCCAAAATTCTCAATTTGATGGCGTCATTCGAAAATATTTGACGTACTTTCGAAGCAATCATCTACATGTATCTTAGCTGTTTTTATAACAGTTTTGTTGACTTAACAATCATGATCAGTACCTGATCGGATTATGAGTAATTTATATTTTCCACACACTTTTGTATAATCGTTGAATAGACGTAGCAGGAAATTTAATGGTATCCTAAGATTTTTTATTATTATATACTGTACTCAAGTTATTATTATTGTTACACATCCATCCCGAAATATTCAATGGTACAGATTAAACATTGGAACGTGCTAAAAACGTTCTAATTGTGCTAACAATTCCAGGATCACGAGCTATGTTAATTTCTTTTCCATTCAATTCGAATAGGAATGCGCCGAAATTATTTGACAGATTACCCACGCCGCCATCTTCATCGTTGTACGGTTGGAAATCAGCTTCTATGATCAGAGCGGCCCTTGACAAATCCACAACTATATTGGTGATTTATTAAAATTTGAATTTCACAACTATTACCAAATGCTGTAGTGTGAGGATAGTATCTATAAATTTCTTCCCGTACGATGTCTTCATTGTAACTTGTTTTGTTGAATATTAGAAGTTTTCCGGACATGATACCCTAGTGATCTCAAAAATGTTATATTTTCGTATGAGAGTGAGCAGTAGCAGCAGCAGCGGATACGTGCGTCTTCGGTGAATTCAACATTGGTATTGGTTGAGAAACGGAATTATGATAGTTTATATTATCGAACAACAAATCCATGATTTGGGGTTCTTTCAATTCCAAAAGTATAATGATCTCTTCACCTCTAAAATTTACGTATTTCCAATTTTGATATTGATATAAATATTACTGATAAAAGGTCTATTGATAACTGGCAGGTGGATCAAATTTTTTGGCTCTATATCTATGGAGAAGCGATGAAAACTCGTGAATTGTGTGAGCTATTTTGTTAATGTGATAAGCACCAGCTGTGATATTAGACTCTACACGAATCGTTACAACATTTATGATATTTATCGGTCTATCTGATATGTGTAGTTTGTTAGAATTCAGTTTTCTCTTGGAAAACCCCAATAAGTCCTTTATAGTACCAAGGTGATATCCACTTCGTAAGTAATCTGCAATTGTGTTGTTGTTAGATTTTACAGATAGTATACGATCTCGTTTTTCCTACTTTGAATTTGATACACAAATAGCTTTTTGAAGGAAATTTGCAATGTTTAACAATTCTTATGAACCAGTAGGAATAGTTACGACTTTTAATACTCAGCATCATCAGCACCTTTTATTCTTTAGTAGAATTTATTGAAACCCTTCTCAATATTTAGAATACTGTTATACGTAAGTAGACCGACGAGAGCCGAGAAATATTTTGTATCAGGATCAAGTTCGATTGGAGGATGGGAATCAACTGACAAGTGAAAGGACTTGCCTGTTGATGTAGAAGTCTGAGACATAACTAATGAAAATTTAATCAATCATTTAATTTATAGCAATACTTTTCTTATAATTAATTATTGAAGACTTATACAGAAATTTCAAACATGAATGACCACAATTGTAAGTGTGAAACTGCTGGAAATTGTCGTGGTTGAATAGAATTTTGCAATTCTTGAAAGTATCGCACTAGTTTGGGTGGAGGTCGTAGATTTCCAAAACCGTCATACGGTGTATTGAATTTTCTTAAAACAAGCCCAATGACTTCATCGGATGTATTCCAATTCATGATCTGTGACTCATTTCTCCATGGCGCTCCATCTGGTAGCTTATACAATTGCTCCCCTCTGTACAACTTCATTTTTACCTTTTTCTTTGAATCCCATTTCTAATTTTTGCTTCAGCTTCATGATTTTATTTGCACCAAATGTTAACATTCTTCCGCCAAATTTTGCGTCCTTAGATTTTACTAGTTTCCATACTGCTTCCTCCAAAATTCTGCCAGCCACGTGACGTTCGTCTAATTTTGATGAGTTTGGATAGGTTATCTAGTGTTTTCGACAAGTAAATTGACGCCCGAATCATCTCTTTGTAAACGTTGCTCTAATTTGGTTTCGGAACCGCAGAACTGATATGTGAGTATATGAAGTTCAAATGGTAACTCCTTTATGAGAGTATTAAGAAAATATGTTCCCTTATATGTTCCCATAAAGAGAATGATCACCTTTTATTCGTGTTGTACAACTTCATAGTGGTACGGTGAGGAAAAAGTCTAGATCTTTTCAGCTTTATCAATCCCTCCGTTGGGACTCGCATCCAATTCCAACCATTTAACGAAGTGTTAATCACCTTTCGTACGTAAAGCTTTCTTCACCAAGTCCACATCCAGCTCCTCTGTCTTTTGTATTTCCTCCTCATAATACCTACCCCTCTTAATTGGTTTTCAAAATATATCTTCCATTATGTATATAATGGGCATCGTGTAATGAATTTTTTTG
This sequence comes from Endomychus coccineus, assembly GCA_958510875.1. Lineage (NCBI taxonomy): Eukaryota > Metazoa > Arthropoda > Insecta > Coleoptera > Endomychidae > Endomychus > Endomychus coccineus. The sequence goes on from OY294070.1 coordinate 75,757,073, forward strand.
GATTTTGAACAGTTCTGCTGACCAATTGGGTGTGTAACCTCTTTCAAATAACGCTTCGGCCTTACTTATTCGAACAATATCACCATTATTTATATTTGTGGGGTTCGACAAGTTCAATGTGAGCATATACTCTAGCTAAAATTATCTTTTTATTTGCTTATTCACCATTCAATGTTCATCTTCACGGTTCTATGTTTATTATATTTTTCCTTAACCTCGTTCAATACGTAAGTCAATTTTTATCCACGATTCAAACTGAATAATTCGTAGTGTCTGCTTCATTGCTCTAATTACGCGTTCAGCTATTGAAGCCTTCTTGACCGAGTACGTATTGTAATGATTAATACGATATTATCGCTATTGTAGATTTTTGGATACACGTCGATTGGAATTGAGAATGATAGAATGAACAGCCTTCCTAACTTGAGCGGACGACTTTTAATGTGCACATCCAGAGGTATTTCAGGAAGCAATCAATCATTGCCAAAATATACCTTCAATTATCAATGCATCTCCGCCAAATCTGAGTGCCAAAGATCATCAAAATCTTTGATAACCACATGGTGACGCTTAAATTTTTTCTAGCTCTCATTAACGACATGCTCTCTAGCGTCATTATGAAGAATGTGGACGAGAATGTGTTATTTAGCTTTTTGCTCTAGCTCTATGATTCGCTGCTCTAAGAGTAATCCTCTACTGTCAATGAGTTTCATTTCTGGAAGCAGACTTTCAAGTTTTTCTAAAGCAATTTTAGAATTATTTCTAATATCATTTATTCGGTTAGTTAAATTTTTATATTGCCGTTTCGTTTCATCTCTCAATTCTTCGGAAAAACTTTCGATTCTGTGTGTTTTAGACAGTAGTTCCAATTCAATTTTTGTTCAATTTTATCTATAAATATTTTGATATGAATATAAATTATAAACGTTTAAATGTTAAATGATATTTTTGTTGCTGACACTCAAAATAAAGAATGTTAAACAAACAAATGGTCTGTTTTGGATTTGGATAACTACGTTGGTAGAAAAATGATACAATGGCATAGTTCCCTGCTATCGAACATCTTGACAACAATTTGAGATCTCAGTAATTGTTATATTATCGTTGTTATTCGAAGAGAATGGATTGAAATTTGAGAATGTTTATATTTTTTCCAAGTCGTTGCATCAACCTACAAGACAACAGGAAACAATTTATGTTGATATTTTGCAAGGACGACAGTTTCACAGTCTTATGCTTGATGTCCAGAACATGGATTGCGTGACAAAGCAAATCGTTTGATTATTTTTAGACAGGATGAACTGAATTCGAAACATGTATCTACTGATCATATAAATACTGATATGTCACTTGAGAAATTTGAAGAGATATGTTCATTGTGCTGGTCGATAAGTATGGTTTCCTTATGATAAATGAGGACAGTGATATCAATGATGGGAGATACCGAAAAGGCTTCGATAGTTATACAGGTTCTGAAATTATTTATCTTGAATATGGTGGTTTCATGAGAGCGTAAAGAATAGCTCGCTAATGTTGAGAGAGCATTACAATTTCAGGTCTGTCAGCTCAGAACGTAGGACGTCACTATCATACCAGCACCAGTCGGGAGAATGTGCGAGTCGCAGTTCACGCCACGGGTGGGGTAAGAGGAGGGGCGCATAGCAGTGCGTCTCTCTTGTTTTTTGTGGTATTATCATATCATTGCGTTCCTTGTTGCATGTGTAGATTTATGTCTATACCCCAGAAGAATTATTTCCGATACTGTATACATATATGAATATTCGTATAGAAATATACATTCCATATAGAATCGTTGAACGTGGAAATCTCTAATAAAATGTTGAAAACACAGAAATTGAAGAAAAAAGTGTATGATCTACCTAGAATAGATACTCGAGCTAGCGTTATCGATGAGTTTTTTCGCAATATGCCGAATTAGCGCGTTCTCACTTAGAACTGAATGGAGGTTTTAAGAAATTTGATGATAAAACTGGTTTACAACATAATCCTAAAACGAAAAATTGTTTTTGGGAAATAACTTGGTGAACATTGATACCTAATATCAGTAATATATTTATGACTATTGAAAATCAAAGGTACCTCAAGATGTACAATTCAATTTTTATGAAAGATTCCGAACCGAACATATTCACACGGAATGACGCCAATCAATATTGGGAAATGATGGAAATAGCGAGTGCAAATAAACGTAATAATATTCGAAATGAACGTCTGAGGATTACCTTGGAGTATAGGATTATCTAGAAACCTTAATTGAGAGCATCAAGGAGAAGTAAATCGTATCATATCTCTGTACATATATGGGATTTAATGAAAATCCTATTGAGTATTTATTTTGGAACGATATCAATGAAATTGTGGATATAATGAGATTTGTCGTAGCATACGCATATATAACAGTCACAATAAGATAATGTTCTTAGTAGAAGAGTTGAGAGTGTGGTGTGATTGAATAAAAATACTTATAAGCTATCGATTAACGTGGATCAGGCAGTCCCTTGGGGACCCTGCAGTGATGATGTCGATTGATAAATTTTGTAGGATCACATTCCCAAGCGTCTTTTTTGCTTTGAATAATGATAATTTTGAACAGCGCGCCTGACTTGGTTTATTGCTGACTGGTGACGATAATTATAGATTTTTTGTATTATCCTGTTACTTTTTATCAATTTTATTACACCCACTACCATCAATAATCATAATAATAAATCATATTATATCACTGTGAGTTGGTTTTATCTATCACTCTTTCCTTTTAGCTTTCACCACGGTCGTACATACAGGTCTAGAAACTCGAGGTTGTTTCCTATGTGAGAAGTGAGACCGCTAAGCGTCGAAGTTATTTTCAAGGTGAGTTTGACAAGAGTAACAATTATATTCCTTTCTCAAATCAGAATAGTAAATATTGCGTTACGAGAAAAATTGGCAGTGTCGACATAGCCGAGGTTTCCGGACCCGTGGAGTGTGCAGTACCGGAGGTTTTAGTGTATAATGTATATATTGTAAACATAATGGAAGACAACATACTAAACTAGTATGCATGTATTTTGATTGTAATCCTAATTTAATTAAATTAATGTTTATATGCGATCGATTATTTTCATACATTTCCTTTTTATATTACTTCCAAAAAAAAGCCTTAGATAATAAGTACATACTCCGGAAAGAAATCGTTTCAACGAGGTCTTTTATGTGTGCCAAAAAGGGGAAGTTATTTTTAAAGTTAGTAATACATTTTGACAAGAGTAACAGTTCTATTCCTCTCTCAAATCAGAATACTTAGTAACACTGCTTGCGATTCCGGAAAGAAATCGTTTTACCACTTCGTGATCCAAGCGCTAGCTAGTGGCTGAGCGAGGGACTACGAGTTTGGCGACGCGTAAGAGACTCATGTCAACCATAGAGTTTCCAGACCTGTATGTACGACCGTGGCTTTTACGTGAAGTGAAATAATAGATTAATCAATCTAAATCATAGATAATTTCATTCTTATAGAAAAACATAAACTATCTAATAGTATTAACTAATAAGCCAACATCCATAAAACAATACATTATTTACATGTCACTAGCAAGGCCCATCATTGATTCAATTATTGAAATGACCTTATAATAATATGAAAAAATTCCAAATGATTCTAGGAACGACACTCGATGAGACATGACACTTCATCATTGATCCTTATGATTTCACGAACATCTTGCTCAGCCAGCTCAAATTGGATATTATGCTTGGTAACTTGAAGTACTTGAACATTATTCATATAAACAAACTATAATATTTGACAATAATCTCCCCATGCTATAGGTGTAGAATTGAAATATGCATGTTGACTCACAAAGAATTCCGTGATTTTCATCCGCACCAGATCCATGAAATCGTTGCATTCGAATGTTCCGAAGGTAAATTTTACATGTTGATTTGTTTGTTGCAACGAGATTGCTGGGCTTGGTTCACATCTGACTTAAATATTTTCTCCTAACAGTATTCATCAATAGAAATTGTTCATCTTTCGACACTTGAGCTAACTTAATGTGCGACTAGGTTCGCTCATAGATTAGATATTATATTTCGCTTCAATATGTCACTCTCATTATGTTCCGTCACTTTACACGAAACCATATTTATCGTTCTATGCTTCCGCTTATTATATTTTTCGGAGATCTCTTCAGAGTATATCAAGTCATTTGTATTTTCCACTCAAGCTGAAATGTTTACGGAGCGTTTATTTCAACGTTCGAATAACGCGTTCTGCAATGGCTGCTTTTTTCACAGAATAGAGAATACGTATTTTATTGATTGATTTTATGTTTCTCAATCAACTCCAAAGTGTTTAATGAAGAACTCCTTTTCTTGAACGATTTGCAAATAATTGAGTATACTACCGTTCGATTCCAAAAAATTCGAGTTAACCACCTTCCGAACCTCTTCGGCTGAGAGATATTTTGAGAAGCAATCGATCACTATAATGAATTCAAATCCTTAACTTTCGCACGCATAATAACCCATTTCAGCCATATGTATCTGCCGCATGTCCTCTAAACCTTTTATGATTGTCCGGCGGTGTTCGAACGTCCTTCCAACACAACTAACTAACAATTAATATTATTAATTAGAAAATTTCGCGAAACCATCTTCAGTCTGTTTTTTATATACATCAATCATTTTCTGTATATCGATTTGAAGATTCTTTAAGCCTTTATGCATAAGAATATTAGCCTTTGTATACTTTTCAAGCAGTTCCTTCAAATTTTTTCACTCCGATTATGGCGCTATCGACGTACTCCTTATTTGCAGCATCGATGTTTAATGTAAATGTTTTCATATTGGAAAATTTCAAATTTTCAATACCACATCAACGTTGAGAGTATGAGTCAAAACGCTATTATACATCGAGCCTAATTGAAGAACATCCACGTTACCTACAACGCCACTTCCTCGGCTTTTTGATCTACCAAATTTATCGTGACTCATCTTATGACTAATGAAATCGCTATTGTCTAATATATGATATCTGCCTTTCGAAGTTAATTTATTATTGCAACAATCTCATTATCATGCGACGTATTCCAACTTATTGAGAGGCAATCAAAAGGCTTAAACGTTCGACGCGTTCGTTAGGGTTATATTGGGAAATATAATCGACCAGTAGATCTTTACGAATCCGTCTATCTGAGGTCGAACCATCATTTGTAATGAAAGGTATATTCCGACACTTGCGTCTTGTACTACCTATTAGATGTCCGCTAATTTTTGATGTGCATTCGCCAAATACAAATTTTTTTGTATACCTTTTTATCGAAGTATGTATAATTTCTGGGTATATCATCGAAAATGAGTTCATACAATTCACGTGTTCCACTCATGCTTCTACCCTCTATAACGATATCTTCTAATACTATTTTCTTTTTCCCTAGTATCCACCCAGAAGGGCTGGGATTATAAACATGTCCATATAATTTATCGATTTTTTCGCTCCAATAATGGATAATGTATTTGTGTATCGCTTGAGGATATTGCGCAATTGAAGATTCTCCAAAGACGCTCTCATCCAAGCTCTCACTATTGAACATTTCGTCATCGTATTATGATGATCGCATTCAAAGGTGTCGCAATGGGCATAGATAGCTTCTCTATAGATTCATCCTCTCTATATTTACTCAATTTTAATGCGAGATATTCCCTTCTAATGGACCTGCTCAATTCGAGAATTTTTCGCTTACGTGCTAATCGTTCAGCGTCCATTGAGTGTTTGCTACAGATTTCACGTTTACATTTTGATGTGTATATCGAAACGTTTTCGGTAACTTCCATTGATCAAATCGAAATCTTAAGCAATTTTCAAAGACCCAAAATTCTCCATCCTACACATAAAACACATGTTTTTGAATTGATAGAAAGTAACTTCTGGAGATACATGCTCATCGAAAGCGCCTTAGATTCATTTCGTCCATCTTGAATAACACAATAAGGTTGGAATTATCGCGAATCAATTGTTTAAGAATTTTAGAGTATGTCTGGCATAGATATGATGCGTCAATATTTCTGTCTCTACACATCGGATAATATTCTCAAATTCTTCGTTGTCTCTCAAGGGACATATCATCAAAAATTAAGATGGAATTTCGTTTGGCATCGTTCGGAATTATAATTTTCTCATTGTCTTTATATAGAAAATAACCAACTCCTTTTACTTATTCTAAAATCTCCTTCAACGCTCCATATAGTTACATATACGTAGACGTTCTCAAACTTGGCGCCACTGATTGAATAACAAGTATAACATAATGTTCGTTTTTCCCCATCCGCCCGGACCACAATTGTAGCACGAAAAGTGTCTGGCAACAGTTTACCATGTTTACCAACGCGATTTGTTCTAACTTTTAAATCTAAGTTCTCGATTGGTAGTGCCTGTTCTTGTTGGAAGGTTTGCATCTCGTGTGAAACATTTCGACTTGAGGATAACGTATAAATCACGTTACTGTATGTTCATTACCAATATCAATTCAATCTGGATGAAGTTCTGTAGAATATATTCATAAACAAGCTTCCCTTCGACATGCTTGTTGCTTCTCACCAGTTCTGTGGTCCTGGGAATAAAATTAGCAAAGCGTCTTGCATGCGGTGATAAAGGTATCAACTCCTTAGGTTTCGCTTGTCGGGCACGATATAGCTCATTCACAGAACAAATCTCTAGAGGGACGTCATAAGGCTGAAAAAATATTATAGGACGCTGCATGGAAACGAGTTAAATCAAGAGACGCTAATTCCGGTGAAAGACTCTCTAGTTTAT